>JAQGAD010002520.1:0-13203 GCA_034696625.1 Isotomurus palustris
CTTCCTTTTTATTTCTCGTTTAGTAGCTAAAATATCTTCTCTCTTTCTGTCAAAGAGCTTTACAGCCTGCTTCAGATCTTTCATTGTATTAAAATTTCGATACTTGAAACTATCCTGATACTGTGGACTCATGTGCTCGACTATTAACTGAATGAGTGCTGCTTCATCTAGTACAATGCCACTGTTTGAGTGAACTTTACAAGCCCTATAGAAGAAAGTAAGCCCACTTTCCTCTGGGAGTTGTTTACAAGTGAAGAGCTCCTGCACTCTCTCCTGCATGTACTCCTTTTCAAATAACTTCCTTAATTGTCCCCAAGTGAGTTCCACCCATCTGTTGGATTGACGCCCTATTTTATTGATAGTTTCTACTGCCCTTAGTTCATTCTCAACTATCTCTAACCAGTCAGAGGCAGCATCCTCCAGATACTGTCCAAAATTCTCAACCCTAGACTTGTCACTCCAAGATGTAGCCATTCTCTCGTACTCCCGGAGGAATTTACTAGGCTCTTCACTATGCTGTCCCCTGAAACTACGTATGACCTTTTGATTAATGAAAGACACTGTCATTGGAACTTGCTGGAAAGCTTGTTGTTGGAACAACGGAGAGATAAAAGGTGTGTTGGTGGCTAGGTTTGCTCCACCACCTTTGCTGTTGTTTTTCATCTTCTCACTTTCTTCTTCATCAAATGTATCCTTCCTCACCACTCTAGCTCCATAAGACATTCGGGTCTTCGGCTTCCCTTTACTTCCGTGTGGTTGAGGAGTTACTGGCAATGGAGGCACTGGAGCTTCAGATTCTCGATTCCCTTGATTTCCGTCTTCAAAGTTTAGGGTATCCAATGCCTCTTCAAATTCGTTTCGTACTCCCGTTGGCGTTGCCAAGAATTCCACCAGTCTCTTCTTGAGGGCTTCCTCAATTTCCTTGTAATCATTGTTCAGAGCTATTCGTCTTCCCAGTATGACAAATGCATTGTAATTTTCATTTGCAAAGGAGAAAGGAGCTTCGAAAGCATTAAGATGTCTCCATCCCGCTATTAAGTACTTTGTCCTATCCCTCTCATTTAACCCATGGACATTCTGTTCTAACTCATCATCAGAAAAGTCTAACGGATCCCTGGGATCTTCGCCATGATTACCACCTACGGCTCCTCCAGAACTTCCCTGTTCAGTGCCTGACATAGTAAAATCTACCTTCCTTCTTCTACGAAAATTAATGTTCTTAGCTCTTCCTGAGCCCAAAATGCTACTATAAAGTCTGTTAGCACTACCACTTAAGTGAGGAGTGGAAGTGTGCAATGGATTCTCAGACAGATTTGATTGATCAAAATTCATTTAGAGTACAGACTTATCGTTCTCCGGTTGTTCCTCAAGTGGAGTCGAAGGCCGCATAGGAGTCTTGAAGGTATGATCTAGCGATGAAATTGATGTACAGGGCAGTTCAGTTTCCTCTTGCTCTTTCCCAGCTTTTTCAATCCTTATTCTCGTCAGGGTGCACTTGATTTCCTCAAGATTCAGATGAATCCTACATAAACGGCTCCGTAATCTTACAATGTCTATTTTTATGTTACGAATTTCCTGTTGCTGTCTCTCAATAAGTTTGATGTGACTGTTCAACTCCTCCACACTGACACGTTGATCGTTGATATTCGTTTAATCACTGATTATCATTATTGTTTCTTTGTCTCCTCTGATATTCGTACGCTACCACGTAAATTGCTACTATGCTAGCCACAAATATTGAGACAAACAATAAGAACGAGATGATGACAATGTTCAATTTCAACAGAAACTCAAAAGATTCTTAGTCCCAAAAAGCATAAATCCATTCAAACTAGTGACTAAGAAATCAGTTCGGGATCTCGGTTTGTTTATTACGAGATCCTACAGCTGACACCATATCAAATTATGTGCAATCTTATTCACTCTCTTCAGTCAGTTGGCAATTAAAGTTCTTCTCTGGAATTTTCTCCCGTTTTCGCCTGTCCCATCATCACCACATCTGTCTTTAAATTCCGTGATCGCTCTGACTGTTTCTGGATTCTTCCTCATTCCAGATTCCCCGACGATATGACCCAAAAAGTCTACTTCTTTTTTCGCAAACACAGACTTCTCCAAACTAATAGTCAGTCCTGCCTCCCGTAACTTTTCCGTTTCCAGTTGTATGTGGTAAAGATGTTCTTTCAACGTTTTCGAGTAAATTAAGACATCATCCGGTTACTTCCTGATGAATTTACCAACGTAGTCTCCTAGTACGTCGGACATCATTCCGTTGAATGTTTTTGGCGCATTTTTCAGACCAAACAAATGGCATGTTATGAAATTAAAAGTGTCCATCTTGAGTTGAAAATGCTGTCTTCTCTACACTCGACGGATGAAGTCTGCCAATAGCCTGCCTGGTGCAGCGCAGTCTACCGTGTGTTTGTTAAGTTCAACGTAGTTGATACTTAATCGCCATTTCCCGTTTTTCTTTGGATTCATGACTCATTTGCATGATAAGGACACATCCATTCTTGGATTAATCCTATCTCTAACATGTTGCCTATCTGCCGCTTGATTTCGTCTCGCATCGGTTCTGAGTATGGAATAATTCCTAACTTGATCGGTCTCTCAAGATATGCTTCAATAATGCGATATGTTACGCCTGTCTTTCCATATTTTCCATCTTCTCTTGCAACTATAGGAAATTTCTTTGGGAGTTTTTTTCTATCCGTTTATGAATACTTTCTTCCAATTCCTCCAGTTTCTTAGTTCCAACTGAAATATTGAACATCAGCTGCTTGTCCATAATCTTAATCTTAAATTTATCCTTGATTGGTTGATAAAATGATATCCGAATGATAAAATCATTCTTCTGGATAAAATCTGCTCCAATGAAACAAGGAAGCATCAATTTATCCACACCACGAAATTCATTACTAATAATTCTTCCCCCCATCTCCAGTCGTAGCGAAATTAAACCAACGACATACAGAGGATAATTATTGCCACAAACTAAAGGTTTATCACCCCAAGTTGGCAAAATGCAAATATTTAAGTTAGACAATCAAAACTTCACCAATCTTTTGTCTTCTTCTGTCATTTGGCTATCCGCCACATACTTGACTTAACTAACCCAGGGGGGTAGAAAAAGCTAACCTAATATTTAGTCTATTATGGAAACTTCCCCTGCCAACGGTTTAAAAAAATTAAAAGTTGAAAGCCTTAAGTATATGGTGTGATGGACTGGCCGGTAGATATGAATAAAGTAACAAAATACCCTAAACGATCCTTTGTTTATTTCAACTGATTGCTGTAGTATTCTGATTTCATATTAAGTTGTGAACCTACTGTAGGTTTTCTTGACCAAATGGAGAGCTGGCCCTCGTTCTTAAGTAGTAATTTCCTCGCAAGCTTAGGAATCAAATGAGCATACCGATTGTAAGAATTAATTAAGTACTCTTCACAAACTTGTCTTGTATTTTTCACTTACTTTGTGTTCACCGGTTCCCCCAAAAACGCTTGTTTGGTCATGGAACACTTTCCGGAATCAAATTCTTTCCAATTGTTACATTGGTTGGCTGGGAATCCGTAAGGATGCCAAATACTTTCAGCCTGTGTCCACAAAGATTACCTGATTAAATTGGCCACCAAAAATATGCAGAGAGTTTTCACTCTTACCATAAATTCATATGCTCTTGCATGACTGCATGTAGCTGCACAAAAAACATTACACATGTATATACTCATGGCACATTAGTTATGCAACAATATTGATACCTCAATTTTGTATTCTGTGCTTACAAAGTAGGTCCAATCCGCAGCCAGGTTGTGAAGATTTTCCACTATTTGGGCTGTATACATGAATTCCAAAGATATAATATCTGACATCCAAAGAAGCTTAATTTAGCTTCATCTTATTTTGAGTATGTTTGTACTAGAAATCGATGTGTCCTCTGGGGTCCATGAATCCCAATCCACCTCCAGCAGTATGAATCACATCGACAAAAGCAGCATCAGCACGATCAATTCTTCCAGAGTCGGGAGCTTCTCCAAACAACGGGAGTGCAGGGTCCAAGGCTAAGTAGATAAAAATCCACAAATTTTAGTCCGCTTCTTATGACACAGCTTCTGTTTCTAGCTTTTATTTAAAAAAATTTACCTGTGATTCTACCAATAGTTCCTTCCGCATAGCTCCCCATAAATCCTCCCACATGAGATCCTAATGAGTGACCACTGAAGTGGATTTTGTCATAAGTAGTGTACCCTTGAGTTACCAAGTAATCAACAAATGTAGCGATGTATTTTCCAACAGGATTAGTGTTGGTTGCTGCAGTAAAGTAATACGGAGCCTGAGCTAGCTTCTCCCAATTAATGATAATCACGTTGGTATCTCCAACAAGTCTGAAGTACGCTAAGAAAAAGAAATTTGTTTTTCAATTTTTTTATTTACTATAGACCTCAAAAGTTTACCGAATCCCTTGATAGGTTTGCACGAGAAAAACAATCCCAACAGTAAGTTTGACCGAGAAAAAATTTTAGTCCACCTTGGACCCCAGATTTTCACCGAGCAAGAACTTGAGATCGTTATTGGGGACAACGGGTTCGTGTACGTGTATCAAAAAAACTTTGCAATTCGCTTTTCTCCAAAATCGCCAAAACTTCTGAGACCACCAGTAAGTTTCAAATTTTTCAATACTTATGCAACCCTTACCATCTCGCAGCATAGAATTCAAAACACTCTCATGCGAGCTCCAGAAACCGTGGCATACAATTTTCAACGGAGCTAAAGGGTTGAAGTTGGAACTGTTGAGACAAGATTCGCATCCTGGTTTCAACTGATGAGGTGTATAAGGGTTGGATCTAACAGTTACAATGCACCATATAGTAAAATATGCTGACTGTTTTACATGCTATTGTATCCCTGTTCTCCTCACTTGGTATACAAGAAAAAATGAGTTTCATCTTCTACTTCAGCTTTAGAGGCAACTTGAGGTCCACCCTCTAAGAACACTTTGGTCAATTTTGCGCCTTCTCCTTCGAACCAGAAGTACTTTAGCCCTGTTTCATTGTCAACGTTGACTTCGTATGGTAAGCCGTTAGCTGCAACAAGTAGGGTAAAGAGCAGAAGAAATCTCCCCATATTCAAAATAATATTTAGACTGAAAAACCCGGAAAATCAGCACAACCTCCACCCAATAGCTGACCACTAAAGACCCTCCCTACGAGCGAACGAATTAATTTGGCTTTTTTACCTTTAAATAGCTGTGGACGTAGTGAAGTGAGAATAACAGAATTGTGCACAGCCGTTACCTGATGGTTTTGTTTTGAAGTTCAAGTTGGTTTCTATGAAAACAACTTTGAAAATACCGCACGCTACCGTAGTCGATTAGTGATACTTGATTGAAATCAACAACAATCAATCAAGTTTTTCAATCAACACCCTGGTGGTCAGCCTGTGTGGAAATGTCTATTTTATCGCAATATGTTATTGACTCGAGGACAAAACTGGCCAGCTTAGGCAAATGAACATTATGATAGTTGCTAACAAGCAATGTCGGTCTTCTGTTCTGCATGAAATACATTAATCGATTTGATGCACAACTCCAAATGAATAACAAATCCTACAAATCCGCAATTAGGCGTACCATGCAGCGAAAAGTGATAGCAGACCGTTAGCCACCGACAGGATTTCCACAACGGTCAGTTTAAACTTATCCCAGCCTATGATATACATGTCCCTTCTCACTATTAGATAGCTCATAATGTGTTTAAAAAAATATGGACTACCACAATGATGAGTATATTATTCGACACCTCTGAGAAAACCTTAATCGGAAAGAGCATGGACGCTCTCCCAGCGCAAGGACCTGTGATCAAAACCCGGTTAGTATTTCAGCTGATAAACATTCGGTAGAGTACTTTGCTTTACCAAATAAGGCGGTCCATTGACATCACTGGAATATACCGTCGAATTAACATTGACCCGTCAGAAACTGACTTGGCCTGAATCGTTTGGTGCAAGAGTCCCGCAGACCTCCTGTGGTACTATCGCAATAAACGTATTCCATTTGGTTTCGCTATTTCTCCATACTTGGTTACGAGCTGCATCCAGAAACTAGCACACATGCACTCAGTATTAGCAAATACCGCAATTTTATGAGAACGGCAACTCACGGGTGTTCCACGTATCTGTAAACTAGGTAACTCACCATAATTACTCAAAAAATTAATATTGATATATAATTCGTATCAAAGACTCATATTGGCCATACAAAAGTTATTTCAAAGCAGAAATGAAGTGAATTTATATTTATTATTGTTATAAAACACACAATACAACTTAAAAAGGCAAAAATTAATGGTTTCATGAAACTCTAATTGCTACAATTAAAAGTTAGTGAGGGGCAGTCCTTTTTTGTTTAGGTGGAGGTCTATGATGCATGTAGTCCGCAATATCACGTTCGTGATCGAATTGTGGTCCTTCTAAGTCCATTCCGTCATCATCATACCACGTATCATCCCCGTAAGGGATATTGTCATCTACCTGGAAATTTAACCACGGTGGACGGAATTGAATATCCATCACCTAAAGTTGTTATGTATGTAACTAGTGTTGTTTGTCTCAACGGAATCTATTTAGTTGAGTTCCACTGAATGTTATATGTATAACTTGTGTTCTCTGTTTCAACGGAATCATGTTAGTATAGCTTTTTTGAATGTATTGAGTTCCGTTGAAATGTATTTGATTCCGCTGAATCTATGCATGTGCCATCTATGATATGTTCACATGCATTATGTAAAAGTGACTCTGGGAAATATGAATTTTGCTCTTGGTCTTGTGTTTGTGCTTGCCAAGTGAAGTTGTGCTCCCGTGTTCATTAATTGTTAAATTAATTGTTAGTTACAAATAAAGCACCTTTTGTAAACTAACGTGTCCCTATGTTGTGTATTGTCATTACAATCACCTAGTCATCATACACAACAAAAGTGATTTTTGATGGCGGATTGAGTAAACGCAGTTACGGCCATACTTATTCTGCAAATAGTCGCGTAGCAGTCATCATTATATCTAGCACAGGAAAAGTCATTTTAATGAGCACGGGAGTCACGACTTGTATATTTTGTAAAACGAACGAAAAAGCAACTATTATTCCACAACATAACTGTAATAAAAACTGGAGCGCATCTTCTACTTCTATGGAAAGCCGTATAATCAGAGAAGGCTTTAAAAAAAATAATCAAAACTTATGGGTAAAAGTTTACCCGAGTATCCAAGTTGAGTGGAATGCAGTTTCGCCGCTTAGGGATGGACCTGGGGCTTGCTTATATTTTGTCCTGAGATTTAATATTCACAAATCATATCGTATCAATAAATCATCTGAAATCAATTAAGCACAGAATCCATAAATTATTTGATCCAATCAAGAAAACACTTCTTCATAGGGAGGAATTCGGAACCTCTCGTTGAACATCAGATTTAAAGCATGAATTAGAAAGTGTTCGCATGTGCCCCATTTGCAGAAATCCTTTTAAACAATCACCACCCGTGCGACATCACAGTCATTCTGTTCCAGTTTTCCAGCTCAATGAAACTAATTCTTACATGACTAACAGGGTTATTTGCAGTGCATGTAACCTACGTCTGATTCAAAAAGCAGTTTGTTGCATAGGCTTCAATACTAATAAAGTGGAGCATCATTTTATTGCAGAATCTCTTAAACAAAGTGATATAAGCAAATTTAAACTTAAAATTTGGAGTTTTGCACTTAAAATAAACAATGTTAGTTTTATAGATTTACGAATGTTCCTAGACTTTCCATTTAAACACATTGGTAAAAGGCAAATGCAAAGTTTTACGACAATAAAGAAAGCGTTTCCAAGATTTTTAAATGTGCATTGCCTTCCTTACAAATGGATGTGTGACAAATCCTGTCTGACATCTGAGACATTGCCAGAGCTTAACTACTTTCATGACACTGGTGCTGAAATGACAACTAAAGAGTTTTTATTAGCAGAAATTGCTTTTGCCGCATCCGAAGCAAGTCATTTTCGTTCATTTCTACGGGAGTGTGCGAGATCAAGCGTGTTTCTGCTCAGTGACATCGCGATTAACCTAAGCAATTTCCTACAAAAAGAAATTTCCTTTATTTCCATTCCACTGTGTAACAATCCATTGCTACAATTTTGATGCATTTGTTTCTTCATTACATGGTAATACGTGGGAAATGATTACCGACGCCAAGACTTTACCATTCATTGCTTCTGATAATGAGACAAAAGATGTGATTTAAATTTATCTGCGTCGCAAATCTTCTTATTGGCGCAGTTTGGACACAGATAAACCTTAAAGGCACAAAAATTTCAAAAAAGTCCACAAAGCCCTTTTTCACCTAAAAATTACAACATATTGTATATCGTGTATATTTGTATATTTAGCATATCTGGGGTGTGATGCTAGTACTTACGTTCGACTCATGCATATACGGTTGCTCGGTTTTGTGGGAATTAAGATGTATCAAGTAAACACAGACTGTTTTTCGTGTGTCTTAAATTTTAATTGTAAGTATGCATTATATATTGATCAGTGGGGTCGCCACGGATATTGCATCCTTGTGGATGAATAGATAAATTGAAATGCGGTGGTGAATTGAAGTTATGACCTCCATGGTCTTTATAAAACCGAATGATCAAAACAATAATTTCCTAGTGGTATAGGTAAGTGGTTTATATATCACTAGCAAATAAGCCAATCCAAGGATTGGGACATTCATCATATTATCGTAATTTTCAAAACCAAAAGTCTCTAACTGTTAATGTTTTAGACATAAACTCTAGAATTCGCAATGTTATAGAATATTTTGAAGCTAATTCGTTCGTTGTTCTTCGAAAAGGACCACGAAGTTGAAGCAAAAATGAGAATCTGCTTGTTTAGCTGTAGCATGTACAATAATTTTGTTACACACGAACAACAGTCTTCTGTTGTCATTTTGTACATTTCTGGAGCTCTAATTTGATACTTTTATATTTCTCTTTCAGTTAAACTTCAACCAAAATGAAGCGTATTCGAAATGAGAAACCTAAGAGCAAACATCATACTGGCTCTGCTAGAAGAATAGTAAGTAGTCCCGTCACGCTGGAAGGAAGTGATGGTAATGTCATTACTACGTTGGATGTAAGCGATATTCAACTACGCACTAACTAAACTAAGCATTATAAGTATTTCAACACATAACTGTTAAGGAGGAAAAGGTCACGTGATGGATGAGTTCAAGCAGAGGTAATGTCACAGGACACGAGGCAGGAAGGAGACCACCACCACCCACGTCTCACGGCTGACTGACAGCACATTCCCCAACTTCTTGCTCTACTAAACTGTATGACATATCAAAAAATACAGTGAAATGCAAAGATGCACCAAAAATTCCTCTGAACGAAAGGACTTTATTCAAGAACAACCTTTCTAGGTTTGAAATAGCTGTTCGGAAGGCTTTTAGTTATTACCCACCAATTAAGACGTCCGAGTCATGGAAGGAATTCTGAATATTCCCAATCATATTCATATATGATTATGATTGGGAATATTCATATAGAGCCGTTTGGAACAGTTCGAATCTGCTTGTTTAGGTTTAGCTTTAGTTTCGTGTTCTCTGTGTGCCTTTCTAATTTGTATTAATCAGTTCCAAGTACAAAGCAAGTGTGTGTGTCCGTGTATTAATCAATTCATTCGATGAAACTCGATCTATTTGTATTGCAGGACTTGGACTTATCGGACAATCAATTATCTCGTCTGGCACCCGAAACCTTTGCCAATTTAATTTCTCTCGTGAGTCTCTGCATCCGTGGAAATCTTCTCATTGGACTCCCTGCCGAGTTATTTGGCCCTCTTGCCCGCCTCGCTGTGTTGGATCTCAGCAAAAACGCAATTGAAACTATTCCTTCCACAGTCCTCAAGCATTTGGAAACGCGAATCTCCACGCTCAGACTCGAAGGTAAGTCTTACATAAGTACGGCCGCAGTATTTCGCAAGACCCGTTCCCAAACTCCCTATTCCCAGTCTGTCATAAATAGCTAATTCTAATTTTGCGGAATAGAGAGATTGGATCAACTCGATCCTTTCTCTCTCTCCATTTTACGCACTGAAAGTGAAACAAGCCTTCCTCAGCTTGTAGCAGCAGCTTGTTCTTGTTGGTTGAGCTTCCCTGAGGAACAACCTAATCCAGCTGAGACAGTGGGATTTCCTCAGGATTTCAGTCTTATCTGGGATTCCATTTCAAAAGCAGGATAATCCCATATTTATTATTGTTCTGTATGAAACGTAAGAAGTCTCGCTGATCATCAATATAGTCTTATCTATTCCGAGTTGTTTGTTCCGATGATGATGATCATCATCATCCACTCATCTTACTTTCACCGGATGGTGCAGAAGAAACCTCTCTTGCTGCAATGTAGCTACCCAAAAGACCAACTGGATATTTATATATCAGTTTGGTAATATAATACGTAGGCAGGGTTGAAGGCATATGACCCAAAAATGATCGGAGCAAGCAAAGTGAAAGGGTGATTGCAGAAGGCAGACTCGTCTAGAATAGAATTCGTGTCTCTCCATTTTTTAAGGATGAAGTGAACGTGGCTGTGTAGGCTGGAAGTGGCTATCTTATGAAAGACAATCACGTACAAATTCGTGATGCTCGCCTTCTCTTCGTCTCCCTTTGTACTTTCCCTTTACTCTTCTAGTCTTCTCCTCGGGTTTTTCTTCCCTCTACAGTCTGCACACCACCTTACACATCCAATTCTTCTCCACCAGCTTTGAGCTAACTACTATTTACCACCTCTTCTTCTTCTTCTCTTTGGTTTCGCAGAAGGCACAACCAAAATCAACTCACGAGGAAGAATGGAAAGGAAGAAAGTAGATATTTTCCACAGGGCCACCAACCAGCCTGTGTTCTACAGCACTGAGCTACTGATACGGCAAAATAAGGACTCCTTTTTAGGGATAGCTCGTTTCTTTAAATGGATCCTATCTTCTTAATGGAACTTTCTGTGGGAACAAAGGGAACGAGTTTCTTTGTCCCTCATCTTCTTCCGATATAACGGATTGCGTGTCTTCTCCGTCTTTCTGCACGGCGAGTGTGCAGGGAGAGGAAATGAAATCGATTTTGAATCCTTTGAGATTTGAGCATTGATGTGTATATAAGCTAGATAGGGCACTCAATGAAACAGCCGTCCAGGTTATGGGGAAACGGTGCCTCTAGTGCTGGCATTCACCAACACTAGTTCTCCGGATAAAGATAGACTTTATCCGACTTGTAGCCCGGAGAGACTGGGTTGGCCGACACACTGTACGGGGGGATATCGGCGATCGGCATACTAGTCGGTAATTCGGCTGAACCATCGGCCGAGTTCACTTTTATGTGCCGAGGGAACATTCACACACGAGTTGGTAACCACACGTCTTACCATACTAAGTGTTACGGCTCTCCGTACCAAATCGTGTGCGAATGCTCCCATGCTGTGATTGGTCGCATTTACCAACACGCGGGAATCAAAATTTTGGCGCTCCTGGGGTGGACAGAAAAGTAACATTGTAGGGTATGGGAGAGCCGTATCTAGCTTATCCACATCTATGGATTTGAGACACACAAGAAGCCCAGCTTCTTGTCACACTACTGCCACAGATTCCATACACTCCCTCCTTCCTTGCCTTTCCAAATCTAACAATGTACAGGCAGGCAGGCAGGCAGCGTTTCCTATTCCCTACGTCTAAGCATTCTTACAGAATTAATATATTTTGATTGCACATCACAGAAACTAATGGAAAAGAAATGGCTTCAATTTTTATACGGTTTTTACATTTCTTATTCAATTTCAAAAGTATTGGGTTTATTTGAGCTGCAACTTGTGGCACGATCTTTATCTTTTGCGTTTCTGGGCTAGGGAGTAATGACTGTAGACTTCGTGGTGTGTTTTGTCATCCCTTACCAATCACTACATACACTGACTAGATCATTTCTCACGATCCGGAGGCAATCCGTTGTGGTTTGATCTCTTTGGCTTCTTGGCTTTTCTTTAAAGGCACGGTGTAATACTGACTGACTTCAATCTCATGGCCTTGTTCGTCTCACGATCCCATCCGCCGTGTCAGATCTCTTTTTCACGAGAAAGTTTTTAAAAGTAAGCCAAAAAAGAGAAGAGACGAGTAGGCCTGCTCAAAAGCCCATATATTGGTAGGTTGATAGAAATATTCATTTCATTTCTACTAGCCACCACCATCTCTTTTGGCTTTTACAGCTCCCTTGACGATTTTTCTTCGTACTGTCTCCACTCCGGAACCCTCACGAGCATCGTCATCATCAAAGCTACTGGTCTACTTTTTACAATAGCTTTAGAATTTTTAATCGACTTCTACTATCCAGAGATTGTTGGGCTTTTACTTTCCTCTGAGAAGAATATGTATTGGTACTGATGGCATAAAGTAGTTTACCACAGTGTTAAATCTTTATAAAAGACATAAACTCTACGGAAAGCAAGAAAGTAAGTACTATTGTGCGAAAAATTGATATTGCTAATGACAGAGGAACAGTTAAGATAAAACAGAAGTTTACAAACACAGTAAAACCGGAAAAGTTGTAAAACAGGAAATAATTCAGCAAAAGTCGAAACCTGGAGTGGCACGGAACATAATTGACTTAATTGGATTTTATGAATTTGATTACAAAACTGACCAGTAGAAAAATTCACTTTGAAGTATGAGCTAATTAATACTGTTTTATTTCAATTGACTTTCTGGAGGTGCAATCTATGCTCAAGTTATCCTATCTTCTTTTGGATGATGTCGCAAAAGTTTGTTTCTAATTTGGAAGCCCTATTTTCATTGAGAAGTAATCCCAATTAGACTTAACTTTCTGGATTTTCTATAGACAAACGCATTGCCATCGCTATTGCTAACACAATGCCAAGTTTGGTGACCGTAGCTTAGTTGTTTTCGAGTAAATCGTGACACACACCGACAGAAAGACGGTCAGATTGCCGGACACATTACGTGTTCCTATAAGCCTCAATTCCTGGGCTAAAAATTGACTGGGCTAAAAACAACTTGAATCAATTATTTTTCTTTCTTTCCAGAAAACCCACTAAACTGTGACTGCGAAAGCAAGCAACTTTGGGAGTGGCTGCAGTTGCACCCAAAAGTGTTTACTTCGTCTGCCCTCCTGTCATCCCACTTTA
>JAQGAD010002521.1:0-13201 GCA_034696625.1 Isotomurus palustris
TCTCCTTCCTTCAGCGCACTCCTCAATATATTCTTTTTAGCCCATGTTAGCCTCGACCCAAGACAAGAATAACAAATATTATGCTCCTCTTTCATCTCCATTGATTTTGGCAGTCTGAGTATGAAAAACTAGTAATTCTAATTATCAATCACGCTATCTCCGCGTAGATCATTTTGTGCTGAATGATTTTTTTTTGTTAGTCTAAAGGTGAGAAAATCTGTCAGACAGTAATAAAAATAGTAGCCTTATTCAGGACTAGAACACTAGAACACTCTAGTAGGAAATTCTCTCGATTCCCAATTCAATATGTTACCTTTTAAAAATATGCGTTACGATGTACCAAATCTCTTTCATCTGCAACCAGCAATTTTCTAAACTTGAATCACAAGTAGGAACTTTAGGTACACAAATTGTTACTTCCTTGAGTCAATTATGCTCCAGAATTCGTCTTCACTCATTCCAATCATGTGTGTCAAATTGTCAAGACAAGATAGTTAACATAGATGCAGTAACCTTAATTATTAAAAAGACTGACCAAATATGCATGCAAAATAGATTAAATTTTTATTCTGCATTACTAGTTTTTGCCATCACTCATCACCTAATTGAATTGATTCAGATTGAGACTCGTTGATCTGAAAACTCCGTGCTGCGCTCTCTTCTGTCTTCGTAGCTACCTTGCGTAATCTTAAATCTGTATTTACACGATAGAAGTAGCAGCCGACTCTCTCAGTCTGCGGACATACAGACACAAACTAACCCACATACACTCTCCCTGAAGTCCATACTAACTTGTCAAACATATGGCAAACTTAATAATGTTATCTGTGAAACCACCATGTACACTTGTGTGAAAGTAGTAGTAGTATCTGCTTGATGATGAATGTGGACTTACGAGTGTAACGAGACTAAAAATGCTTGTGACAGTTTTCTTCACATCCACATCACAATCACCCTCACCATCATTCTGTGTCTGTCAAGAAGACCATACATAGCAGTACATTAACAATATAATACTACATTTATAATCTAGATTAATAACATCTTGAAGATTATTTTTGTGTCCTCCTCATACAAAAATCCAACCATCATTGGTATTTAATTCTTCATCGCGTTCTATGATTATATAATGCAGCAGATATTACATGGGTGGAGTGTGGAAATGTACTTACACAGTGCTTAACAGTCGATGTCACACAGGATCACGCACTCGTCTTTGAGATATCAAAAAAAGAAGCTCTACTACAAAGTTTCATTTAAAAATTAGAAATTTTTAGAACTTCCTGTTAGACAGCACAGGTGAGAGGAGAGGAGGAGGAGGAGGAGTTGTTTAGCCCACGGAGGACAGAAGGGAAGTGGGAGTGGCGGGGAGTTTTTCTTTTGAATTTTGTTATTATTGTCCACCCACTTTGGATTTTGGTTGAGAGAGTGAAAGTCAACAATTAAGAACAATGGCACTGAAAAAAGTAAAAGGCAACTTGGAGCGGATGTTCGATAAGAACATGAGCGATTTGGTCAGGGGGATCCGCAACAATAAGGACAATGAGGTGAGTTTCTTCAGAGTTTCTTGGAAATGTTTGAAATTCAGGTGATTATTATTACTAAGTTAATTACAATAATGTGTTTGGATTTGTAGGCTAAGTATATCGCACAGTGCATGGAGGAAATTAAGGTCGAACTGAGACAAGACAATATGCAAGTGAAGGCGAATGCCGTGGCGAAATTGACTTATGTAAGGATTTAAGGATTATTGATAAGTGACGGAGTAGTACTTCTGGGAGTGATTTTTAAGTAGCCGTACGTGTGTTTCTGATATTGCAGCTGCAGATGTTAGGTTATGACATTAGTTGGGCTGGATTCAACATAATAGAAGTGATGAGTTCGTCGAAATTCACTCATAAGAGGATAGGGTACCTGGCAGCGGCGCAGTGTTTTCATGCGGATTTGGAACTCCTAATGTTGACGACGAATATGATAAGGAAGGACCTCAGTAGTCAGAATCAATATGAAGCTGGACTTGCCTTATCTGCGATGTCGTGTTTTGTGAGTCCTGATCTGGGCAGGGACCTGGCGAACGACATAATGACGCTGGTAAATAAGAAAGTGACTTTCAGTGGCGATTTTCGGGTTTTAAGGTTTTTCTCATGTATGTCTAGCTATCGTCAACAAAACCTTATCTGAGGAAGAAGGGAATTCTGATGCTGTACAAAATATTCCTGACTTACCCGGATGCGCTTCGTCCAGCGTTTCCTAGACTGAAGGAAAAGCTGGAAGATCCTGATCCTGGAGTACAGTCTGCAGCTGTTAATGTGATATGTGAACTGGCAAGAAAAAACCCCAAGAATTACCTGAGTCTTGCTCCTGTGTTTTTCAAATTGATGACATCTTCGACTAACAATTGGATGTTGATCAAAATAATAAAATTGGTAAGTACATAAACTTAGTATAATAATATGTGCACGGTAAATACTTTAAAGGGTTATTCCAATCGGGATGTTAGTTTGGTCGGTTAACTATGATTGATCCAGAAATTGGCAGGCAACTGGCTAAGCCTGTGATTGACATAATCGTGAGGTATTTCTGAAATTCTATTTGAGTGAAATTCTCTAGAGTCGTTCTTAGCACGCGGTAGTGATGCAACGACTACGAGCTTCATTGCTCACTAAATGGTGCTAAATAAATGTTGAGCTGGCTACACTTGTATCATCTGTATTAAATCCCAGTCCTATAAAATACCCAATACCTTTGTCGTAACATAGATGTTTGTTCATTCACAGTTCGGAGCTTTGACACCTTTAGAACCACGCTTAGGAAAAAAACTGATAGAACCCTTAACCAATTTGATTCACAGGTATGCTTCTCATTGATTGCTTGATTGTGTTTGTTGAAAGTACATTGGTAGGTAAAATTTTAATTTAATACATGATTTATGACTTCTGTTTGTATTTCCAGCACGTCGGCGATGTCGCTGTTGTACGAGTGCATCAATACAGTTATTGCAGGTGCGTTGTTTAACATGATGGATTTGTGTTTGAATGCATATTTTTCTGTGGCCCGACTGAAAGTTGGAAGTGTAATTTGTTGATGTGTGTTGTTTGCTTTGGAAGCTTTCAGCTTGGGTATTTAAAGTAATTTTTTGTTTGATTCCCAATTTTAGTACTGATTTCAATTTCAACAGGGATGCCGAATCACAATGCTTCAATTCAGGTAGGCTCTATTTATCTTACTGTTTCAATGGTGGAGATGAATCTAATATGCAAATCTTTTTTCTACAGCTCTGCGTTCAGAAATTAAGAATCCTGATTGAAGACTCCGATCAAAATCTTAAATATCTCGGCCTCCTTGCTATGTCCAAGATTCTTACAACTCACCCGAAATCTGTTCAAACACATAAAGACTTAGTAATGAGATGTTTAGACGATAAAGATGAATCTATCCGCTTGCGAGCTCTGGATCTTCTGTATGGAATGGTGGGAAAGAAGAATCTCATGGAAATAGTAAAGAAACTAATGGTACATATGGAAAAGGCAGAAGGAACAACTTACAGGGACGAACTGTTGAGCAAAATTATTAAGATTTGCTCACAGAATAACTATCAGCATATCACCAATTTCGAATGGTAATAATATCTGCGTTAAGTAAACATAAATATTAGTCGCAGAATGTTTAATGACAGTGGGATAATTTCAGGTATGTGAGTGTTCTTGTTGAGCTGGCTAGAGTTGAGGGGCTCAGTCACGGAGATTTGGTCGCCTCACAAATGCTTGATGTTGCTGTTCGAGTTCATACTATTCGTCCATTTGCCGTCCAACAAATGAGTCTGTTACTGGAGAATCCTTATGTGATTTTTGGCTTCAGCAGTGGATCTGCAAGAGCCCCGAATATGACACAAGTACTTTATGCGGCTTCTTGGATTTGTGGAGAATACATTGAGTAAGCTCTAAAACAAATCATGCAAAAGCATAATGTATAAACTAATTTGTATTCTTTGATAACCCAGATTTTTGCCCAACCCCACGGCGACTCTAATGGCGATGTTGGAATCTAGAGTGACTCAACTTCCTCACAATATTCAATCCGTTTACCTTCACAATTGTTTGAAAATTCTGTCTCATTCGTTGACAAATGGCAAAATCAAATCTACAGAGGAGCCACCGAAAGATGTGAATCTATTAGAAGGAGCGGAAGAAGGAAATGATGATACGAAGGAACCTGATAGAAGTGTTGCAAATGACGGCACTACCGACCTTCAAGAAATTCAGGATAGAATCAAAGTATTTTTATCTTCTGAGGAACTTGAAGTTCAAGAACGTGCAGGCACTCTTCATAATTTCCTTAAATGTTACTTGAAACTTCAATCCAAAGGACAATCTGAAGATTTAGATGAAATAGCATCAGAATTAGCGTCAGCCTTTACCAGCGAGTTGAATCCAGTTGCTTCCAAAGCTCAGAAAAAAGTGCCTGTGCCTGAAGGGCTTGATCTGGATGCCTGGATCAACGATCCGCCATCAGAAAGTGAAGAGGATGAAGATGAAGATGACTTCAAGTCACCAGATGTCTTTGTTAAGCATGGAGGTGGAGACTATGGAGTGGTTGAAACTAAACCGACGTATCAACCCACGCACGAAGAGTTAACTCAGGTTAGTCCTCTTAATCGTAATTCTATTAATCATTCCACATGTACTAATCGCTCACAATATTATCTTAACTTTTATAATAAACAGCAAAGGGAAGCAAGAAAGGTTGAGCAAAACATGAATCCGCATTACTTGAAGGATAATACGAAATCTCCCTCTAACAAGGGCTTCAATAACGGGACTTTTGTAGAAGATATGCCACCAGTAGCAAAACTTGACCTAAATGTCCCCCTCCAGATTCCAAGCTTTGCTTCTTCTGACAAATATTTGAATGACACAAAGAACAAAGCAGTGAAACCTGACAAGAAATCAAGTAAGAAAGATAAAAAGAAGAAGAAGAAGAAGAAGGGAAAGAAAAGTTCCGATGAAGAAGAAGAGGAAGAGGAGGTCGAGACAGTTCATGTGGTCAATACAGCCATTGAGATGCCTGAAGGAGCGACGCTGTCTGATGGAGAGGAGTCTGCTTTAGCAGAAAACGATCCCCACAGAGCTCTCGATATAGACCTTGATATGTAAGCACAACATTTTGGCAGTTGTTTTGCTGAAGGAATCATATCGGTAACAACCAGTCATGTATTTACTCTTTATCTTAATTTACAGCCCACTCCATCCGAGTGAATCGATACCTCATCCATCTCACCGATCTTCTAAAAAATCGAGCGATCCCTATTATCTTAAGAACGAGCCTTCTAATAATACGTCGAGTAAAACTTCCGGTGATATTGAAGATTCCAAGTCTAAAACGAAGTCTTCCGAACACAAACACAAATCTCATCATAAGAAACACAAGAAGAATAAGTCTTCGAAAACAGCGAATGAAAATAATGAAATTGACTTGCTAGAGGCTGAACCGACGAGTGAAATTGTGAAAATGAATGGTAGTGGGGACTTCTTAGGGCATGTAGATGACTCCAACTCCGTTGAAAACTCCAACCCTGGTGCACCTGACTTTGTGAATGATATATTGGAAGAATTAGATCCAGTTAAGGCTGGTAATAACAATAATGATATTAGTACAAAGCTAGAGTCGGAAGAAAACGTGCAAGCTGAAGTCATGTTACCACCTGACTTTGCTGACCTTCTTGCTGGAGGAGACCTGAAGTTTAAGAAGCGTGTGGAAGTACCGAACGAAAATGAAATGAACTTAAAGAAGGTAAGTCACCTATCCAATATCCTTAAGCCTTAATTTACTCTCTTGATTTATCATAAAGACTTACGAACTTAATTCTGTGTCTTTAGGTGGTAAACAAAATCATGAAAAAATGCAAACTGCAACTAGTAGAAGAAGCAGAAGGTTGCTCGTCTCTGTACCGGACGACCTCAAAAGGGTTCCACGTATGCTTGCTGATTAAAGACAAGGTATGCAATGCACTTCTTCTAGCATAAAAGCATCAACTTGTTGTTTACTAATGATTCAACTTATATTTTAGCGTAAATCGAATCTGTTCGCAATCGACGGGAAAAGCAATTCGGAAGATGCAATCAAAAGAGTAGTCAAAGATATCAAAAAGCTATTTAAGATTAAAGAAGGGAGCTGACTGACTTGACTGACATTTTTATCACGTTACATAAACTTATTGTCATTGATGTGAATTGAATGGTGAATATGAATATTACTGTTAACTGTGTTAACCAACTCTTTTTAGTTTCAGTATTTATACACCTTTCTGATATTCTTTACTACTGACCTCTTGAGTTGATATTTACATTCTAGATGTACTGTTCATGTATCAATGTCTTACGATTGTTGATGCTCCCGTAAATCGTAGATATTAAGTTGGATTCAGTTATTATTCTCTCTGAAGTTTTGCATTAAATATAATTTGAATCCTGTTCTCTACTCTCTACATTTCAGCTTAACATATCGGCCCTAAAATGCGTAAGATAATTAACCCGTAGATTATGTTGTAATTCTGCGTAAACTGCATTTATTTTTTACAATGCATTGAGTTTTGAGTTTCTCAGTGTATGTTACACGATAACAATCATCTCCATGTCTCCATTCATTATAAGTTGTGCCTGTGAATGGATTTTTCATTTTTTATTGTTCTCATCATGCGAGAGTGCATGTTAAAGGGAAGGCTAACTAACTTCGATGTGAATATAGCAAAATGCAATCGAAATCAATCCAGAGTCTATTCACAACATATACACACCACACACACTATTCATCATTTAAATCCTGATGGCCAAAGACTATAAACAATAAAAACACATTACGTTTACGTGGTCCTTGTGAGTGTATCATTTATTTAACATTCATTTAGTTGCATTATACTTAAACATAAAGCATCAACAATGACATACAACATAGCTTATACAACTGAATATACAGATTTTATACATCTCGGTAACTTAAATGTGAAACAACGTGTTAAGAGAAAGTTGCGAGAATATTAAAGTCAATCTATCAATCAAACATTCTGTTTTGTATTCATGCAAGTAAACTTACTAATATCTAAAACGCTTTACTTCAAAGATAAAGTAAGCCAACAACAAAAGATCACTATAATCATAAAGTTTGCAAATTAGAAATCTACATTAAATTGTCATTCAAATTCTGCGTGAACAAACGAACAACTGGAAAAGTCTTATGCTGAACCTGAAACTCCATTTTTATGTTGATAAAACCAAAACTGTCACAACACTTTTCAACATGCTGCTTTTAAGTGCATTACAACTTGGAGAGATTGCTGCGAGATTGGAATGAACAAAGTACAAAGGTGAGATTGATAGATCTTCGAGAAACTGCGTTAGTCTTTCATATTTCGAGTATTCTTTGTAGCAAGCATCCATCTTCAGTGACAGAGAAACAACAAAGTTTCGGAAGTCAGAGTGTTCACTCCATCAGAAACTTCGCACTGGTAATTCCCACAGTCAGGTGCAGTAACGCCTCGTATCAAAAGAACGGAGCGAAGCATCGGACTGATACCCGGAGCAAGTGTGACATTAAACTTATCATGGAAGTCTTGCATATTACTCCCATCGTGTTTGGCACTTTCAGCTCCAATTGAACTTTTACCAGCAGAGATGATGTCGCTGGTATTTCTCACGTCAATATTAGCCCAGCCTCCATCGCTGCTGCTGCTGCTTCCCTCACCTTCATCATCTGCGTCTTCATCGTAAGCTTGAGTTCTATTCAGAACCAGCAGGACATCCGGCTGAGTAGCGTTATAATACTTTCTTCGCCATCCCACTGTCTGCAAAATGACAAAGATCAAAGCAAAACTAGATTTAAATTCCTTTCAAACTCCCTTCAACCTGAAACTTTATTAAAACTAAGTTTTAAATTGAACTTCCTCACAGCTTCCCTGCCTACCTCCGCTTTTTGCAATCATCCATCTGACTTTAATTACACGACCTTCTTTCATCCTTCCACACTTACTATCCCTCCAGGTATTAATTCCTGTACACGTAAACATACACACACACTACGAACTACGAAAGTCTCAATTAAAATATTTAAAGTCTTTGTTTCTGAGTGTTTTTGTCATGAACCTTTATCGCAAAAATAAAGCGGATTTTAAAATGCAAAACATCTCTTAGGAGGTTTCTCGTAGGAGTAAGTATGAAAATGCTTAGAATAAATTGAAAGAAAGTTGGTTATTGGATTTAGCTGGAAGGGATTCGTGGAGAAAGTTTCACTGGCTCTTTATATTGTTACCTACGTAAACCCACCACCACCACCCTGACACACAATAAAGTTTCCTTTTGTAGTTTAGTTGTTTCCTCTTTCTCAATTTCAGTGTTTCTCAAGTCTACACAATCTTTGCAAAGTAAACCACAAACTTCTTGTTTCCCTTCAACATTATTATTTGTCTTATTATTTATTTATATACGAAGTATGAAGAATGAAGGAAATCAGAATCTCACGTCGGAGACTTTACTCATGGCTGCTCCTTGTACTAACACAGACCTTATACTTATACTTAATACATTTTTTACAAGGTTTGTCACAGTGTCGAAGAGGTGATAAAAATGGCACAAGACAAGACATAATATCCTACTTGCGATGGTAGAGGAATTATCATAATTGAATATCTAACTAGACTGCACAGCAACGGTTAACTCCTTGATAATCTAGATTTTCAAAGAAAACGCTTATCTACGTGTTTAAGTAGTTTCTCACAAAGTCTAACTGCTAACTAGTTACAGTACGTGTTCTCAAGCGTATCCCTTTCGGTTTCACAACAACTCTTGGAGTAATTTCATTATATAGAAAGTTACTACACTTAAGCGTGAGATTATGATTCATATCCATGATTTCCCTTAACTCGGTGAAGTGACATTTCCTACGCTATTAGAGCCCACGAAATAACAGCTCATTACTTAAATTGGCATCTATTTTGGGTCATTACAATGACACACACACATCTCACTGAGCGATTCCGTACTTCCTAGAAAAACTGAAGTTTTGACTTTAGGGACTGATTGTGATGTATTTCAGGTTACGTCTTCTAACAAACTATCTGCCTTATACAGTAATTTTCGAGCAAGTAAAGTTTCTGTTAAAGTCGTGAAGACTTACTTTCCGCTTTACACCATTGACATGAATATGGAGGAAGTCTGACCTATTTGGACCATTTGAAATCCTTCACTTGACTAGATTTAATTTGACTAAGCCTTGGCAAGCTTACCTCTGTGTGTCGTACAGCCTACTTACACAGCGACAGCACCTATCTCCCGTACCCACGCTTATCCAAGCCTATTAACGTATCAAATGACATCTCTCCTAAGTCTCAAGCGTGTTTTTGATGCTGAGTTGGCCATCCTATTCCAACATGAAACCCTAGAATGTCGCATGACAAGGGCAGAGGAAGACTCACTATCTCGTGATATTAATTATTTTGATTATTCCTCCATTGTAAAGTCAAATTTTGAACCGAAAGGACGCCTATCACGTAGCCACACTGCTGTAATGTCTCCCTCTGCATCCCAAGGATGTGCAGCTTTACATAATTCAATTCTTTGAGAATTATAAGACTGCAAAACTCGAATTGCATATTAAATTGCAGACTTTTATAACCTTGATCACGCTATCTTCTATCCAACTTAAGTCAAGACACTCACGACAACTGAATCGTTCCTCAGTTCCTGAACACTACTTAGCTTATGAAATGATAGTCTTAGGTTATTTTAATCCCCCAAAAAATCAATCTAATAAAGGAAGTTCTGACACACATCAATTCCTCACTACTTTTAGTTCCCAGATACTACATAACATAGCCATCAAAGGGACTCATCTATAAATATTCCCATCCTCCCTCCGGATGGGTAGGTCACTTCATCCCACTAATAGTAATGAACCACATTAGTTACACCGTAAATTACAAAAGAAACTTACCAACTGCGGGTTGGGATGATCATGTCTCTCTCTAATGTGAATGTCACAAATGATTTCCGCAGGGGCCTTCAGCTTTGGACAATGTGAGACATGAGCGTGGACCCTGGACACGACTCCTCGAGGTCGTCCGTTCTGCTGCGTCTGCTGCTGCTTGCTGGTCTCCAGAGAGGCTGGAGACGAAGATGATTGACTTCCATTTCCAATCTTATTCCCCAACTCTGTCTCAATCACTACAGATTTGGAGCCAAACTTTCCATTAATTCCGTAACTTTCTTTTCTATACTTTTTACTATAACTAGAAGACGTCACATTATTAAAGCCCGAGGAATAATGATGTTCCTTCAAGTTCAACTTTCCCTTAGATTTCTTAGCCATGAACATAGACAGTGTCTTTTCAGCTGTAGACACAGACTTATCATTATTAGCTGACCCGACGCCAACACTACTTCCGGGTTTATTAATTGATGCACCAGCAATTAGCACAGCAGACACATAGTTAGCAGCAGGAGAAGTTTTGTTGTTAATATGTAGAGTGTTTCGTTCAGACAGGAGATTAGGTTGCATGTAAAAAGGCAGAAGAAGGTTGTCATTTGTTTTATTATGAGAAGCAGCATCAGCAGTAGAAGTAGGAGCAGAAGAAGAAGAAGTAGCAGCGTTGTTAGGAACTGGGGAAAGGCTTAAAGGATTCTTGACTCGGACAACTCTTATGAAATTTGTAGAGGCAGCAGTACTCGTGGGAGTCTTATTGTGGCTGTGATGATTCCGGTAGCTGGAGTCCATACTGCCAGACATTAAAGTCTTTTTAATGAGGCCATCATTAAGAAAGGAGTCTCCATGGTCAAGATCGGAGAAGGAAGGAGACAAGGAGTACGACTGGGATAACGGAGGGGGTTCTATTTGAGGATGGGAAATGTCTCCAGACTCGTCAAAATCTTGGAGGATCTTCACTCGGTCGTTATGTAAATTGATGAGGGTGAAATGGCCATCATCTCGGGGTGCATTCTCAGGCTCTTTGTACTTATTATTTATTATGTCATTGTTTCCCAAAATTGAATCGCGCTTTTTGAACGGGTCTTCGCTGTCTTTTAATAATTTCTCTACTGCGTCAGTCTCGAGGGTTGCATTCTTCTTGAGGAGAATAGAAGAAGTGGAAGGTGGTTTGGGTAGGACGGGGAATTTGTAGGTGCTTTTGTAGATTGGACGAGAAGGAGAAGAAGAGTTGGAAGGAGAATAAGGCCCAAGCTGTCTCAGATTCTTAATGTCCCTGTCAGTTATTCGTATGGGATGTTTATAAACTGTCTTGGTCAATTCGTCATCTCGAGATGACTTTGTGTTAGCACCGTCAAACACGGAATTTAGATTGGGATCAACATCATCGTAAGATTTTATGTTGGAGAGTCTCTCCTTGTGCAATTGTTTGAGTTCTTGTTGTCGTATGATTGCTATTTTAGCAGCTACATTACTCTTAATTCTGTTTTTGGTCACTTCCGTTCCCAATGCTGATTTCTCGGCCTTGAGATTCGAGGCAGGGACCCCAGTCGATGTCGTCGTCGTCGTCGTCGTCGTTCCACCTCCTCCAGATGATTCGATTCGTATTCGTACTGTTCATTGTGAGTAGAGTTTTGGTAGGAATGTTAAAGAAGGAGCCAACACATAAGACATAAGAGAGAAAAGAATGTGGAATTTAGGGTTAAGTTCAATTAGTCAAAGGATATATCAATTCATACGGATGAATAATATTTGTGCTGATTGCTGCGTGCTGTATGGTTGTACGTGAAGTGCAAAATTATTATTTTATGTACGTTATCATATTAGGTCAATGGTCAGTCAAGCATTTAATGGAGTTCGTATTAAGGTGTAAAGGATTATTACTTAAGAGAGGAGAGGGATAGTAATGAGGCACATCGAACAATCACACCATAAAAGCCATCATGAGGAACTTATTAAATACAGAAGCCTGTAACACACAGTGTAATACAAAAGCAGCCAGAAGTCTCACTCCAAATAATCTCAAGCAGTTCTCTTGAACCAGCAATCAAGCTAATAAACTGATTACGAACAATTAACCTCACAATTATCTCCTTTAAGATAAAGCCCACATGCATGGATTTGTTGATATATGAGTAAATATAGTCAATCTGACTCTAATTATATAGTGTACTCCTGATAGATACGCACACACGCTTAACAGCATATAGGTCTATGTATATACATATATATATATATTTATATTATGCATTTTACCTACGGAATCGCGTTTGACACTGACTTACATACTTTATTGACATTGGACTACTAACGTGAGAAATGTGGATAATTGTTTCGACTTCGTGTTTCCCGTACACTTAAATTGAGGCAGTCATCATGTCATTCGTCTTCGTGACTCTTCTTGGTACGGCGTTTACTAAGTTATTCAGCTTAATGTGTGTAGTATCAAGATATTAGTAAGGAAGAACACAATAAGTGAATTACTATGTATGCAAATGACAATCAACTTCTACTACATCCTGTAAACACAGAGATAGCTTAGTTGTTCATTCTTATCAAATCAATATGTATTATATGGTAATAAAAACTTTGATTTCGATAAGAGCAATTAGAATTATCTAAGAGTTTCCCACACCAGGTACACAGACATACCAACAGGTACATTTTATAGAGACAAAATCCTTGCTGGGAATATTGAATTAAAAAGAAAGTACACTGGTGTGTTTAAAAGGCAAACTAAAATTTTACTCGTGTTAGAAAATTGTCAGCAGGACAGATTTGAATAGTACACGTGCAACACATAAGTATACGTTGATTTGTGAATATTAAGTAAAACGATGAATTTGTATAATTTTGTACCAATAAATATTTCTGCAATCTTTTCATCTGTGTTTCCATTAAGCAATGTCACAAAATTGATAGTTCATCGTCCAGCCTCAGTCTTAACTTTAAGACTCTTTTATTTTCATGGTCACAAATTAATTTTTCCCATCTCGAAGAAAAGTAATTTTTATAGAGTTTGGAAGCAATTACTACAACATGGGAGTTGCTTGTGCTTCTCTAATGTGACATTAATGATATATGGGAAATTGCCTGTGTAATAGGAGACAATGATTAAAGGCTCTCATACATAATTTCCTAAGCTTTGTACTTTGCTTTTGCACACTTCAAAGCATCAGAACTAATAGCAGCTTTCCGCTGAAGGTTGACAAAAAATTAGCTGCATTATGAT
>JAQGAD010002522.1:0-13188 GCA_034696625.1 Isotomurus palustris
GCACAAATTCGAAGAGTATTTGTTTGGTGAGGAATACACCATAGTAACTGATAATCAGGCATTAAAATATCTCCACAAATTCAAGGAAGATAATAACAGGTTAGGAAGAAGGGCAATGAGGATGGCACCGTACGCGGACAAGATTAAATTCCGTCCTGGCAAGGAGAACGTGGTGGCGGACGCATTATCGCGGGACCCAGTACCACCAAAAGAGGACGAAATAAACTTGCTGGAAGTCGCCCCAGAAGTTATGTACGTTCAGACTTTTTGTCTCGTCTACAGCGGCCCCGACCTCGAGAGAATAAAAGTCGAGCAACAGATCAACGAAGAAGCCCAAGAGATCATCAAAGAGATAACCAAAATTCAGAGCGTCATGAACTCTGACAAAGGTTACACCCTGCACGATGGAGTATTACGCAAGAAGGTTCGGATAGAAACTGTAGCGCGCAAGATTCAACACGACCTTCAGAAGCCTGTGAAAACCAACACCGCCCAAGATTAAAACTGAACACTTGATATTGTAAAGCGGGTTGTATCCGTGTCGGCTCATTGTCATAGTCCGTCCTCCCCTCAGGCCGAGGTCAATGGAGACACCAGAAGGCGAAGGAGACGAGGACGAGGGAGACAGCGACAGAAGCAGCGCCTGCAGCAGCGTAAGGTCTCACGTTCTCACACTCGAAAAGAGGTCACGGAGTGAACTAGCATCCCTCGTGGTTGACTCACCACCCCCAGAGGAAAAACACCCCCCATTACAACATTGGGTTTGAGTCTTAGGTGCAACATGGATGGGCGTATTGAGTTAAACTCGGAATTACTAATTGAGCAGTACTGTACGGGTAGGAATGTTTTAATTGTCAAGACACTTTCACATGTTGTTTGGTTAAACATCTTTAGCTATTTACATCGATTTCCGCAAACTTGTGATTCAATTAAATTACATTTGACGACAAGCAGTCGGATTCCACAAAACAAATCGACATTGATAAGTTCATGTTTTTTCCTTATGATGAGTTCCCCTTCCTTTAGCCCGAATTGGCATGATAAGGTATCTGTTCTCATCCTGCGAATTGTATATTATATGATTGTCACCAGTGATGAAGGATACAGGAATATCATCCTTTTGGTCGGACAGGTTAAGTTGTGTTACTGTCTTCAAGATGAATCCCAAAGGGCAACAGTAAGCATTTTGGTTACTTGTGGATTAGTTATCAAGTCGATATAAATAGAAGACCATTTTGGAATTGATTAAAAAACCTCCATATCACAGAAAAACTCGCTTCTTATTCCCCTTGATCTTTGTTTAACCTTGTATTTGAATTTTTGGAATATTAATGCTTCTGTGTGAGATCACGCAAATGCATGACTGTGTTAATCTTATAGGACTGTGTGTTTTTTACCTTTTTTTGATTTTAATGATTTTGTTCTTTGTCATAAATCATCAGAATATAAAAGAAATTCCCCACAGAGACATTGCATCTTGAAAGGTTTTCCCCTAAAGAATCATATGTTATCACTGAGATAGTGTTAATTATTTGCACGTCGTTTACAAGGTTAACTTCGAATGATGAACTTCTGTCACTACGACTGAATATTTCCAAATCATAGAATTCTTCGCCATCATTCAGCCTTCCTCCATTGAGTGTTACATATGGTTTTTTGTGTGTCCAAGCAACCTTCTTGTCTTGTCATAAAAGCGAACAACACAATTTTTTCGAAATCGAGCTTTTATGGACACTTTAAGTCTCTTCCACAATAGATCATGAAGATTTGAAACGTAATGGCATTCGTTGACGCAATAAATATTAAAAGGGAAGATTCAAACGTGTTGTATACTGAAACTAGAAAGTCGGCAGTAGTTCCTTTAGATGAGTACACATGTATGCACTGACTGGATTCAGTTCCTTCAAAGATCTTTTGATGTGGTTTATAAAATACCTGTGTGAGTCCAATCTCATACAAATCGCTAGAAAAATTGAATGATTCGTATTGTGTATTGAAGTTAATTTTTGTATTGCAAAACTCTCCACAGACACTTCCTGAAGAGAAAGTAAGGTAAAGCGAATCCATCTTCGTTACGGTACCCTCCGAAGCTCACTTTCGTAGAATGAACCTCTAACTTCTTCCCAATTGCCGTCGCGCAAGGGATTCTGAACGTTACTGATTTAAAAAATCTCTTCTGTATACCTTTGCATATAGCCCTTCTCAAATTTCGATTTTAATACCGACATCGTACCTTGTATCCAACTTTTTACTTGGTTTTAAGATTTTGTCTGATTTATTAGATCACGGTATAAGAAATCCCAGAGCTCGACTTGATTCTTTTCGTTCACTTTGTTAGGTGCAATGCCAATTGAAGAATTGACTGTTACTATAGGACTGAACCACTTGCTGAAGGACTTTAATGTATTTGTTTTTCTCCTGTTATGTGAAAACTCGCTTGGTTTCATGTTACAATGCGTAGAGAGCCATATAAATTCTTTAGATTTAAAAAAAAAGTCTTGAAAATCTTTTTTAATGCTGCAATAAGAAAGTCATCACGCTTGTCTGGAACGCAATAGATTTTACGTAAAAAACCGTCAACGGCAATCAAAATGTATCGATTATTTGCGTTCTAATTAGCGATTCTTTGCATGCCAATAAGATCCACAATTAACTAAAAGTTTGGTCATCGAACTTTTTTTCACAGATTTTTTAGACAGATTTCTGTTTTTAATAAATGAGTAAAGGCCCGCAAACGACCCTGAAAATTTTGGATTGAAATTTACAGTTTTTTGATATTATTTTATTTAATTTATTTATTCTGTAGCCACCATCTAATCTACCACATGCACATGCACAGCCACAGCAAGTCCTTGCTTAAACATTGCTTGTTCCTATAAGCCCAAATTCCTGGGCTAAACATTACGTGTTCCTTTAAGGCCACATTCCTAGGGTAAAAATTAAGTGTTTCCAAACCCGCAAATTCGTGGGCTAAACATTATGTGTTCCTATAAGCCAAAACTCATGAGCTAAAAATTACTTCATGGTTAAAGAAGAGATGGTAAAACTGGAGAATAAGATGTGTCCGTGAACGTGCACTGAGGAACTCAACCACGACTTCTTTCAGATATACAAAAAATTCTTGTTTTGATTACTCTGCACGCAATTGTCAAGCTCATTTTTAATCTACTACTTCAGATTATTTTTCCGAGCGTCTCAAAATTTACTGTTTTTCCTATCAATCTGTCTGCGTTATTTTAAGTAAATAAGCAGTAGATATATTATTATTCCAGTTTGCTGTATGATCTTCTAAGTGTGGGTAATGATTACAGTGCTTAAAATAAGTTCGTATCTTTTTCTTTCCCCGTAATTTAGATCACCTTATCATATTGTTTCTTGTTCGTTTGTAATTCTCCAGTTCATCAGAGAAGCAGTCTAAGCAGTAGAGTACGACTGGATACCCTTAGCAGTAATTCCCTCACGGCCTGCACTCATCTTTCATTTGCCTTCTCTTTTTTTGACCGTTTTTTCCGTACCTTCTAATGCTAGATGTAAGCGAAACAGTTTTTACTGTCATTCTAAGTCAGTCTAAGTAAACGTTGTTATTCAGTTCCAAATGGCTTGTTGGCATACATTGTTTACTTCCACCGTCTTAACTTCAAAAGTTCAAAGACCAGAATTAACCTTAATCTTGTATTTCTTTAAAAAATCAACTGTTGGAAATTTAATTTCTATGAATTTCGAATTTGTCTGTATCATACACTGGTCTCATCAAGCTAACTATAACTCCCCCTTCTTATTATTTACGTAAACCAAGCAGACAATTTACATTCGAAGGTTACGACAACATTACTTTAATGATGGCATTAGGTCTGTTAAATGCCGATAAAGATAAAGTTAAATGCCGATAAAGAATTAAAAACCGATACGGGAAGTGGAATCACACTGAGTTCTTGATTGATTACCCCAGAGTCCATTAAACAATTATGAAATAAATTACAAGATTACAGATATGGGTTTGTATTTATACTACGATCTAATGACTAAACGATTGTTCTGGTTCTACTGAAAAGTAAGATGCTCATAGACTGTTCAATGTACTAAAAGAATTCACATTAAGTCATCTAGGATCTAGAAATATTACTACACCAGACAAAAAATTTACCATTATATAGTAATTAGCTGACAGTGTTGTACTAATGTTCATTCAGCACATCTTTCGGCTGATTAAATATCGACTGACATTTTGGCTGTGACATTGATTCAACTGTTTACCGAATGAGTCTGTTTGCTTGCAAATATAAGATTGCAATTAACGTTAATAAATACTGATACAGATAAAACTACAACAACATAAACACCAGTTTTGCACCTAAGAATCCCTTCACATCCATATTCGTCCCTTTTAAGTGGTTTACATTATACGAAAAAGAATATTATTCAAATCAATGAAATAAAAATGATGACGTTTTTGTTCGCAACTAATCGATTGAAAGTGAGTGTAGAAATAAAGAATCAACCTTAGATTAATTACATAAATTAAAACACCAGCCTGAATACGAAGAGATAATTTTTACACCCCGTTCGTGCATTAACCCGGAATTCAAAATTAACAGGATAAAAAGGTAATCCAAGCTAAAATGATCTAAATAGAGAATTCTGCCATTCTCGAGTACGAAAACAAACGGAAAAATATTCAAACACGCTTCTGAAAAGTAATCCGATTTGTTTTTGTCTTCACCAAATTAAAGTGTCATTAGACATTTAAATGGTTAATATTAGATTTGCCAAAAGCAGAATGTTTTCAACGAGTCATACACTTTAATTTGTTATTACTAGATAGTTACACCCTTTAATTGCTATGTTGGCAGAGGGATCGATATTTTAGTCAAACTGTGAAAAAAGAAACTTGTATTGGAATGTGTTACATTAGACCTTTGGAAACTTACAGGATCTGAATACGTATTACACATACAGTATCTTATCTTAGTTCGAGTAATTTACTCGCACGTAATGTTGTGACATGAATTTCCAAGTGCATCCCAAAATGTTCCGACTTTCTTGTTTCTCTTCTGCTCGTGAGTTTCTGTCCGAGATCTTTGCTTTATTGTGTTTGTCATAAAGCAGCCCCCTTCACGAAGATGAATATTTGGAGTTTAATATTACTGAGTCACGGGCCACATGGACTCTATAAATACACAACATTTTGGATAACAGGATTACGATTATTACTAAAAAAACTAATGAATCCAATTTGGACAATTCAAGAATGCTGGGCAGTATTTTGTAGCCCGAATTGTTTCATTCTGCTGTTAGCATGCTAACATACAAGTTATAATCATACACTAACATCCACCTTCTTTTAATGTGCTAACATCCACCTGTTCCTTATGAGCCAACATCCGTACTATAATAATACAAGAAAAGTCATCTTCATTTGATGTTGAAATATCGTGCATCTTACACTAAAACAATGATGATGACAAATTACACACACGAACACGCTGTAAGTATATACATGTTGTCTATTTTATGTCTAAAAATGAATGTTGCATTAAACTGGTCGGAAGAATTTTTTTCGCCCTCCTTTTCTACCTTTTGGAGCATACTCCTCTCATCAACTGAAGCTAATTCATTCCACACAATCCAGGAATGAATCGTGTGTTGCAGCTTGCTGGGCCTCTTTAATTTTATCCGGTGTCAATTGTGGAACTTTCCTCAACGTTCTTTCGCCAGAACGTGGACGAGCTAAATAAGAATTGTCCACCGCATGTTTGTCCATACAGTTTTGGGCCACCATCCATTGCACTCCTGCAAACAAACTCCCTGCGGCTGCAAGAAACGAAATTGTTGTTGTAGCAGACACTGCCACTACATCCCAGCAGCTCAATTGGTGTTCTCGACATTTGTCGTTGTGTCTTGCATTTAAATCTCCGCCAACTGAAACGAAAAAATCAAAGTGTGCTCAAAATGTCCTTCAATTATATTAATTTACGGAAATACAGTTTTAAGTTTACAGTTTGAAAATCAATATGCATTCTGAATGGAAATGCCGCCTGTTTGCCTTACTGCCTTTTTTATTTGTCCGTGTTCACCACATAAAGTTTTGATATAATCCAACAAAAGCCGTTATAACTATTCACTGAATGTGATAAGGATCATCTTCTAGATCTTTTGATGTTTTTTTAATAATTAATCTTGCTGTAAATGTAAGTGTAGTAAAAATTGATAATTCGTGAGGACGGTTCTACTGCGTTGTTTGCATAAAACCGTGGGGTAGATTCATATTTGAATTTGTGCGAATCATTCAGCAAATTCGTAGTTGTATTGACTAAAATACCTTCCCAAAGTTGAATAAAATTTATTCCGTTTTTGGACACGAAGAAAAAGTCCAAATATTGAAGTTTAAGGCAAACTTGTGACTAATTGAAAAAAAACATTAGGATTAGGAACGGATTTGTAATGTGAACGGAGGATAACGCAAAAACCACTTGTTAAGACTAAAATGAGAATACGACTGTCATTATGCATTTCCGTAGTTCCAAGCTATTAAACAAATCTTACCAATTGTAGTCGCATCGCATTTTATGTAGAATGTAATCCTCACCCGATCTTTCGGATAGTCGACTCCTTGGATTGCAAAGTTGGTGTCTCTTTTCTCCACTGCTACTGGAGACTCTAGAATTAAAAAAATTGAGTCCATGTGGTAGATGTATTTTATCTACCAGTGTAACAGTTCTAAATTTTTCACGTTTACTTCATGGCAAATAACGTTGGAGTTCGTCGTTTTGCACATGAATACTACGGGAAAACGGTGGAATTGTCACACTGGTGGAGACTATACTAAAGGAAAATGAAACAAATTCAATAGCAGTGATGCATTTCCACATCGTGCTTGTACTTTTATAGCAGTGCTCCAATCTTTGCCACATTTTGAGTTAATAAAAGCATAAGTCAGTACTTCTAAGGCACCAAGTTCTTGTTACTCTTGTGTGCGTGGAGAACTGCAGGGTCAGTTCCCCAAGTTCAGAGCATTTTACTGACATTTTTTATTAGACTTGATTATATCGTTAACTACTGCGATGAAGCAAGACAATTTATTTTTCGCATGATTTGTATTAAAGGTCAAAAACATGGTGACAAAAGATAATCTGTAGAGATCAGATAATGTCTCAAGGCTAATGTTGGAATGCCATAGGATCTTGTGTCTTGCGACAGAAGAAATGTTTCACATTATTTCAAGCATGGTTTTGTTTTACTGTTGGTGTAATAAATTTGCAGTCTTTATAGTACTGTCATAGTCAGGTGTATAAGTGGCGTAAGAGAGAAATTGTGTAAGCTGTCCTGTGATCACAGACGTCAAACTCTTTAAAATAATTGCCAGTGACTTACCCTGTGTTACGACCACAATGAGAGAGTAAAATAGCACCAGAAGTTTAATCCACTTATAAGCATCCATTCTTGCTAAGATTATTTAAAGTTGAGTGTTCAGGTAGGGACCAGTTTTGTACAATCCAAACTTTACCTAAGAGTAAAATAGGTTTTCTTTCATTCCTAAGAGTTTCCATACGCATGGACTGACCAACTAGACACATGAGAACATCGTAGAATTTAGTCAATGGCAGGGGATCCGAAAAAAGGAATCTCGAAACAAAACGAAAGTTCTAATTTCAGGGAAATGGACCGAACGATGATTTCTACTTGTTGAAATTCAATTTTAAAAATGTTCACACATGATTTCATTAGGTTCAGGCATCCGTGTTACTTTATTATTACATTTGAGAAACTTAAAACGATTTGTATTACGAGTGACTTGAAAATTCCAAGCTTCGCCTAAGAAAAAGCGACAACCTACTAAACTCCAACATTAATTCACGACCATGCGAGATCACAAAAAGAAATCCCTGCATATTCTTACCAATTCTACAACCAAAATTGATTTATGCTTTTCTCAAGGTAGCTTATTTTACGATGTGATATTCCATTGAACAACAAACGGCCAAAACGAAACTATGCGTAAGCACTGGACTTAAAACACAATATTTAGCAAAGACTAGTTTATAATGAAATTACTTCTAGCTGTAACGAACTGTGGTGAGAATGTTGAGCATCCTTATAACAGCATAAAACGGACATAGTCAACTTTCTAAAAAAACAGTTTGTTTTTAAGGGATTATTTGCAAATTCCATTTATCAAAGGACAATATATCTATGATAAACAGTTGTCTCAGTTTCAGGCTTACTAAAGTCCCTCTATTGTAATTGTTAGAACATTTTGAGTGCGTATTAGTTACTCAACTTAGTGAGTTAAAAATACAGCCATTACACATAAGATTAACATTAGACAGCGTACATTTGAATTTGAGCGTAAAGTTCGCACTTAACACAGCAGTACAATTTGAATATAAGTGCCATTTATTACGAGTATTGTACTCTGAAAAAAGAAGATCTATATTGAATCGGATTGACGGACTGAATTACTTGGGGAGGGATTATTCTACAAAATTAATTACTAGAGGGAAGAAAAGGACAGGTTAGGATAAGATCGTAATCTTATCTTCAAGCCTCTTTGCTAAGGATAGGAACAGTACAAGTGAATGCATGCCTGTACACAACAGACTTACCTGGAATTAGTTAGCAAGGTCCATACACCATTGGTAAGAAACTGATTATTTAATTTTGACTTTTATCCGCAATGCAAGAATAGGGAAAGACTTGCAACTGTCAGTAAACCGTCAATATAAAACCAATAAAACACAACATCAGTAAAATACAATTAAAGCAGTACAACTTCTAGAAACGACCTGTTTGCTTCTTTATTTAACAGAGGTTGCAATAATATCAAAATGTTACTTTGTATACACAATTAAATAAGTAACAAAGATGGAGATTTTAGATGTTTTAGTTTTCTTCACCCACTGTGATACAGAGTTCTTTTCGAGTAGACAGAAAAGTGAAAGAGAGCACTGTGTACTTCAGGCAAGCTGTGAGACGGGTGTTCATTTGATACTAAATTACATTCACTGTAAGTCATTCCTTTACTTCTGCTGACACTTTCCCAACTGTCCCAACCCGTAAAGCAGTTTTCATGCGCGTTAAAAATTGATCATTTTGCTTCTTCTTTGACTTGGATTCCTACACATTTAGTTGCTGATTTAGAGCACATTGTCCCTTCTTTATAAAAAGTGAACACATTTTTATAATGTAGATTATCATGAAATGGGACATAAAGATACACATAACATGGTAGGAGAATTATATCACAACAATATATGAGTAACATGAGACTTTTTATTACATTGAAATAGCACAACATTGGTTTTATCTAAGTTAATTCTCAGATCTGTCTAGATTCATGTATGAAATGGTCGATTTTTTAAGACTGACGAATCTAAGTTGGACAATGTAAAACTCATTGGCAGTATTTTGTATCCCTAATTGAATTCTTCTGCTATTAGCATGCTAACAAGCAAGTTCTAATAATATTCTAACATCCACTTTCTCCTGATTGGCTAACATCCACCTTCTAACAATAGACAATCAACATACAACCATATTATAAAAGTCGAAGAACAGTCATCTTCAATCTATGTAATAACCACACAGGGTTTCAGTTTAGATAAGTGGTGAGATTTCCAACGATGCGTGTTCGGAGGTGTATTAAAAAGGAAGGCCTAGCAAAGCCAAAATAAGCATTTCAATAAGCAAAGATTAAGAAGGAGATTTCTGCAAGTCACGAGATTTTGGGTGTTGGAGAGGAAATCAAATATCCGTGGGGGGTATTTCGTAAAACATCCATAATTTCTGGTACACCTCTGATTTTGGAAAAGAAGAAAGGTGAGAGTGTACACATAAAGTAATGTCAAATTTTAGTTGAGGACAGTAAATAAATATGTGCTATTACAAATGCTAATTAGCTGTTGAATTTACAAAGTGGCCACATATTCTCACTTTTCAAACCCAGTCCTTGGCTAGAAGCGTTGCCTCAACGTGCTAGCATTCTATTACGCACTAATCCTGAGATATCCTAACCAAATAGTTGCAGATTTGGGGTTCCATTTGTGTGTTAGCTTTTATGCGTATCGATTCGCTTAACCAATGAATTGATGAAGCAGATGACCACAAGGTATTGACTCAAAAACTGAGATTCCTGATCTCAGCAGAATGGAAATATTCACTTTGAAAATAATAGTGTTGTTTTTCTTTCTCTTCACTCAGTTTTAACTTCCAAAATCCCATTTCATTAAAAATTTTCATCATAACAAATAAATTGCTTGCTGGCCATCATCAAGAGTCAAGACTATTGGCATTTTACAACCATTCAATCCATTGTGCGTATTGTATGCACACCCTTTATTTTAATAACTATAATTTTTTATCTGCACTTTTTCAGTGATGTAGGCAGTGAGTTATCCAATTATTGTCGTGCTAGCTAACTTTAGTGCATCTTGAAAAGTGAAAGTGCAGAAGCTTGAATGTAGAGGTATGAACGCGATGATGGATGGCCTATGGGGGAATGCGGTTGCTGGTATTGTAAGTGTCATCGCTACTGGAATATTTTTTTGGAATTATGCTCCTTTGCGTCTTGTTGGGGGACTTTCTGGCAGAAAGAGACACACATTTCCAGTCCGAGGAGGAATCTTCGTCTTCTGAAACTCCTGCGGAGGAATCCCGAATGCGACTCGTTTTTTCATTTATTCAACTGTGTACATGTTTGACATTTACCTGCTAAAACAATTCTCCCGAAGTTTGTTTACTTTTTAAACATTTATTTATTTATTTATTTTTTCAATTTTCATTTTAAAGTTCAGGATGTGAACTGAACTAAAGAACTTTATTGTTGATTTTGTATTTCACAAGAAATTGACGTCTGGCAATATGATCATTCGTAATTCACACATGTGTAGCAGAAATAAAGTATTTTAAGTAAGATTTGTAAACATAAATAGTTTGAATTCACATAGTACAAAATCTATCGCTTTCCGAATGAGCTTTCAATATGCGAAGAGTTTAGCGGCAGTGGTCTATGAGCTACACGAGATAAATTCACGAGAGAGAGGAGTCAGGTTGGATGGATGATGCACCCTACAAACCCATTACCCGTGCTTGAATTCGGGTTTGAGCAAAAACAAAGTAGAGACTGAAGTGTGAAATTGGGTATACGGGATTCAACAGGGAAGGGGAAGAAGTAAACAGAAAGGAATAAGAAGGGAATCGAAAGTTGTGTGGTTGGGAGCAAACCAACATAAGTTATGCGTATGAAAAATCCATGTTGGATCTAATTATTAGGTTTGGATTCTTAATTGAAGTCAACGGCTTTCCAGTGGAAGTGAAGTTGACATGCTCACACCAGTGTACCTTGATTTCTGATTAATCAACACACTTATAGTATTATTGTCAGCTTTGGAGTGTTTTATGCGTCAATTCCTTTAAAAGCAAAATCAACTCTTTTGTTGCTCTTCGTCATGTTTGGCTCATTATTTCTTGTAATATACAAAAACATGTTTAGAGCCTGATTTACTTGGTTGCTGGAAATTGACAATAGAACTGAAATGCTGTCCATGAGTGCAAAAGAATTTTATTATCTCGGGCTTCCAGCATGGAATTTATGAAATTACTGGAAACTAAGAGGAAGACTCTGTATTCACGGATTAAATATAAACTCCTACAGCTTTTGTTTCTCACTGCATCTAATTTCTGTTTACTTTGTATTCCTATTAATCCAATCACTGTCAATCATCTCCTTCACTAGGATTTTTGAAGTTCAAATTTGATACCTTGGACACACGTTTTTGCTTTCCATAAGAACTGTAACTTCGTTGAAGAGGATATGCAAGGAATGTAGAATTGGCCGATCCGATGCGGATACGATCTGATCCGATCCGTAAGTCCAATGGCAGGGGGGTGAGTAAGGAAATTGTTTTGAATTTGACGAGACATTTCGGATTGCAGATGCCATTGGAAATATTTCAAAAAATCCATTCAAGTATGAACTGAAATAAGAAAGGAGTGCAAACGTGTGCTAAAGAAATCGGGATGTGGGCGTGGGTGAGGTGTACATGTGTGCGTGGATGGCGTGATTGCGTGTGTGGGGTGTTGAGGGTGGGTGTGGCTACTGCGTATGATGAGTGTGTGTGTGTGTGGTGTACATTCTGTACATGTATGCGTGGATGGCGTGATTGCGTGTGTGGGGTGTTGAGGGTTGGTGTGTGTGGAGTGTGTGAGAGAAAATGATCGAGCGAAGATTTCCTGTTCGGAGAGTACCAGCTTTGAGTTGGAAGCCGTTATGTGAATCAGCATATGGACCCTACTGATGACTTGGAGTTCTATTTTTATATTTATGATGAATTGGGTGGCTCTGTTCTTGCGTTTAAAATGCAGTCAAGATTTCGTAGCTGTGTGAAGCATTTGATGTGGATTCGATATGATGCAACAAAGATTGGAATCGATGCAATAACTGGTCACTACTGCAAACGCCAGGTTGGCTCAAGAACTGTAGGAGTAAATGAGATACGGTAGCTGCAGAGGCAGAACCAGGAGTAAGTTTGATTGTTGTGGTGTCAGTTAATTCGTCGTTGTTACGTTGCATTGTGTAGAAATAAAGAGTTTACTTGTTGAGTGTAAAAGTGTTGTGGTTTCCAGCTTGATTTTCAGACATTAGCTGTAAATGCATTACTAATAGAAACCATGAAAACTTATCAAGAATTTCTGTCGTGGCCCATGTTTCCCACTTACAACCTAAACTCCTAAGTGTGTTTTGCGTTATAAATACCACACTGAATAAATACCCTCTTTATAATGCCCTTTCTTTTTAGTGAAGTTTGCGGAAATAAAGTTCCCTTTTATAAAAAATCACTTGGAATTAATCCACAGTGCTTGAGAGGGCTTCGAAACAATAAAGCCATACGTGGTTATATAATTGGATTTACTGTAGTAGGACGAAGTGTATTCAATCGTCGAATTTTCATCTTTAGTTCGAGACAAATATTACTGGAGGTTATGTTCACAATTAAATATATAAGCATTTGTTCTAACATAAGTAAAGTAAGAATAGGGAGAGCTCGAGAAGAATGCAAGCTCTCGAGTCGAAGTTATTAGACTGAATGAGGCTAGAGCTGTCCCGACGCGTTGATGAGCACAAGGGGAGGGGCGTAGGTACAGTATTTCCACATTGTGGGAGTGTAGTGAAGTCGCCACCAGGAGGCGACG
>JAQGAD010002523.1:0-13187 GCA_034696625.1 Isotomurus palustris
TGTGAAATTCCTGATCCGGCCCTAGTAGGCGAATGGGTGAGTAGGCGATTGGGTAGTAGGCGATTAGGCCTAGAACCGCATCTTGTAATTGAATGGATTCAAACTGAGATTTTAGATTTTGCAAAAACGAAACGCGAGTAGACTTTGAAACTCTCAGAAGACAAAACAATTAGACACAGCACGTGAATTAGAAACCTGATGAGAGTAGATTTACATACAATAACCACAGTGAGGTTTATTCAGATGGAGAATTGATTAAAGTATCTCATTGTGAGAACAACGAGTGCCTTGAGGGCGACACGCCAAAAATAGTAAAAGAGTTTCTGCAACATAATAGTGAATAGTAAACGGCAATTGAATCCCACTGAACAAAGAGAGGCTGAGCGAGAGAACTCTTGGGAATTGATGCCACGTTCGATTTGGTCTTTCAAGAGGTTTTGTAGCATCTTGAAGTACACGAGGACTTCGCCGCTTGTACATTGAAGCATATATTTTATATCCACTTCCTCCTGTAGTGGAAGGCTGGTCAAGCGTCGGAGTCAATATTAAATTACAATTACAAGTACAAGCAGCCCATCTGCACTTACGTGTGTATATTTTGTTACACAGGTATACATGAACGAAGGAGGATGAAACGCTAAATAAACATTTGCACTCTTCATAAAATGAATGTGGACTCATTCCCAAGGCGAAAGTTATTTCACTCCGAGGAAAATGAATAAGTCAACAAAGGAGGTCGTCACAAATGGGATTCCATTCGGTTTAACTTCTGTCACACATCCATTCCTCCTGAATTTAGGAGACGACACACACAGTCAATTCCACTACCATTCCCTTTTATTACATATTGACACTTTCATCGGGCCATTTTGTTACAAAAGTCGATTTGTGAAAGTTCACACCTCAACGTACTAAATAAGGAAGCGGAGCCAAGTCTTCTTCACAAAGAAACGATACACACACAAATACAAACACCAATCCAATTGATACAATATCATTGTTAAATGCGCATAATGCCAACCAAACAGCAGATTGGAATTGAATCTCCTGTAATGTTATACTCGGACGAGTTAATGAAAAATACAAGGCTCAACCACACTATGGCTTATGTCTATTGATTTCAGGACCCTCGTCTCATTCGATCCATCCAACGCACTCAAGATCCGTGGTTCAATGTTTTATTAGGGAGCAAAGAGAAAGGAGTTTGATGGACAGGTGTGCAAAGGTACTAGAAGTATATTATGGCATTGTAGAGTATGTGGACTGTGGACAATAAAGACAATAATGCATTCCCTACGTTGAATTCACTAAACTGCTAAGCCTAAATCACTTTAGCGTGACAATCGATTTCACACTACAGTCACACTGCTTAAGTGACAAGATGATGATGCATCCCCATGCGATAAATATTTGCTAACTCAACCTGAAATCTGAATAGTGCTTGTTTGGTACATTAGAGTCAGTTACAGACTCTGTGCAATGAAAGTCTCCAATCATGCTGGAGTCAACCACACCCACGCCACTCCAACGGATCTCTTGAAATCTACTAATGAATGTTGGTGCATCGTTTACCATGTGAGGATAATGTAATTGAATTCCTCGCTTGAGTGAGCATAGCAAAATAATTCTTTCAGTCCTTTTCAGTATTATAAATGGAAAGGTATGCAGATCATAATTGAAGAGAACAGATCGAGTGAGTCAGTGTGCACAGATGGTTCATCGTCAGTTCATATCACATACCTTCCCAATTAACTTTGTGTTACTTGCATTCAACAGTAATTATTATTAGCAGAAAGCAAGAAGCTGTGGAGTTTTGCTATGCGTATGAGTAAACTACAAATATGTGTAGATAGGGACTTACAGGTATCGATGCAGGTTTATTGACCACAACGAGGTCCTCGTCCATATGAATTACCTCAATGGGGTCAGAGGTCACGGGTACTTCGTGCCTGTGTAATTTCAAGTTTTTAAAAGTTAAAGTTTAAAGACCAAACAACAGGTGACACACAACGAGTCATTTTTCACAATAATGTGACAAGCGTAAACGATGAAAAAAAAATCTTTATAAAAGATTACACCCCATTCCTTCACAACCATCGCTATTATTTTAGCGCAAACCAAAAATACGGGAAAGTTTTGCACATGAATTTCTTCTGTAACTCGTTTCTGACAAATTTCAGGCACAGGCAACCTGGGCAAGCTTAAATGAAGAACGCAGAAAGTGACATGACGGTGGAAATAGGGGGGAAATATGGCGAATATAGTGAAACATTCCGATGACACAAGTCAAAGTCAATGAGTTGAATGAAAAATGGGCTTCATATAAATCTGGAGTAGTCAGAAAGGGAAATCTTTGCCAAAGCATGAGAAGAAAGCGGTTATAATGTGAAAGGAATATGTGGAGTAGTAGGTGAATAATAGAGGTTCACTTCTGGATCCATGCAGTTTACAGTTTACTTCTCGTCTATTTCCGCCAAGTTCGTACGTGCAACTTGTGTCTGTGTACGTGAATTGTGAATAAGACTGCAAAAGTAGAAGATGCTCAATCTGAAGCTGACAGAACGGTGTGCTTTAAAGTTTTAGGCATAAATCAGACGCCCTGACAGTTTAAAATCTTTCTGGATCTACACTACAAAAAAACGACGATCTATTATTCTCTCAACTTTGACTGGCTGAAGGTTTGAAAGTGAAAAATGGTGAAAGAGAGAAGCTTTCCAATATTATTATTAGTGAGACAACACGTTTGTCTCTGTGCTGTGAAGATGAAGCATTCCACTAAGCAATAAATTGCAAAAGCAGGTCTAGCCGTGCAGTTTTTTGTGAGACAAAAAGCAGTCAAAATACGAAAGTCGGAAGTAGAGTAGGTAGATTAACGATGGGTAGCTGTTAACAGAAGGCTAAATGCTCTCTCTACTTACTTATTCAAACATGTGATCGTGCAATATTCTTTGAAACTGGTGTTTGAAAAATAATCGGTCGTAAATATCTAAGACTCTAAGTCATAAGATACAATTAGAGTATCTTAACTCGATCTGAATCAGACAGCGTGCGATGATGATGAATAAAGCTTCTCTAGACTATTTGTATGGTTTTTAAATAGAAAATCACATAGCTTATAGTTACAACTTCTGAATGGTTAATACAAGCAAAATTATATTTTAGTTACTATACCTGGTGAAGCGTAAGTTGAAGCAGAACAAAATAGATGTATAAAATGATTACCTATGAACAATGTTAGCTAGCAAGTCATTATGCTTGAGTCGATAGTCCGTGTCGACTTTGGTGTAGTTGACCGTCAGTGTACCACTCTTGATACACCGTTCCTGCATTCATATCAAATCAACATTATCAAGCCATTCACTCTTCTCATTTCTACGAAGAAGAAGAATCAGTGATGTGATAATTAAGGAGAGAGGACATAAAAGAGGATAGGAACTTAAGTGGCTTGTTTGAGCAAGACAAGTATCATCTAAACAAGCATCATTAAGTTAAAAGAGTTTTTAATAAGTCACACACACAAGAGATGAAGATCATTGAACAAAATAGCCATTCTCTAACTCAATTTCTGAATAAGAACCACATCTGCTCCTTCTGGAGTAGCTTTTCCTTCGTTTTATGAGCAATAAACATCTCATAAATGAAAATCTGCCCTCCTTCATGAACGTATTGACTCCTTGTCGCATCTCTTTATACTTCTCTCGTCTTGTAATGAACTCATTCCTATTCAACATAAAGCTACTGTTCCACACGGTATCAAAATAATCTAGACTTCTACTGCCGTCTTCTAAAAACAGGGGTTCAGTTGATTGTCCTATATTTATCTGTATAGTTTCTACAGATAATGAATCGTTGCAACGAATGGACTGCTCAATAAAAATCTCTACGATAAAGCAACGAACTTTGGGCAATAGTGGAAGGGGAATGATATGAGACTTGGAGTTTGGATTGGGAAATTAAACAGGGCAGTGAGGCATGCAAGAAGAGATTTCTCTTGATTAAGTGTCGTCTATTGTCTATATACACAGGACGGAAAATCATGGACATTCAGGAATGCGAATTTCGGTAGTGAAAGAATTTTCTAGGAAGACATGGAGAGGGAACAATTACACTCACGTCACATGTCAAGTGAAGGAGGACAGAGCTCACTTGAAATTTCCTTGTGCAATGAATAATGACAGATAATACTTGTCTACACAATCAAATAATGCGGACAATGATACGCAGGTAATTAAAAAGAATTGAATGGAGTTCAAGAATTTTTGAATGAGACAGTTGAAAGAAGGGTAGAGATGAACAAAGACGGTGGTTTATTGAAAGTCAGATTGGAAAAGATTGTTGGGACAGACAATGAAAGTTCTATTTACTTTTCCCAGCAGTTGTTACGAGAGTAGTACCTTACCTCATTTGGATTTTGAAAGTGGATGCTTGGAAGTTGAGGAAAGAAATTTCGGGAGAGAAGATATCTCGGGAGAAAGTGATCTCGTATCAAAAAGTAGTAGAAGGACGAGAGGTATACGGAATAGTGAATAGACAGGAACGGGATGAAGGAAAATAGGAGATTCGGTTGACACAAATTGAATTCTCAAACAATGGACAAAGCACAGCGTACAAGTGAGGAAGTTGATTTTATTGGCTTACATATTCTTCGACGGGATGAGCACGAAACTCTCTGGCAAAGACGTCCAAGATCTTTTCTCCGACCCACCGTCCTTTCGTGAACGTGGTGAATGTGAAGTAGTATGGGTAGACTTTTCTCAGACCTCAATCACAAAAATAGACCGTAAAATTAATCTCTCGAGTTTCGAGTCATACATCACAGTGTTAGAATCCTGTGCACTGCCTGTAGCGGCCAACACACAAGTTGTTTCGAAAAACCACACAGTGCAACCAAACTGCATATAACTATAAATAACTTTAACTACTTTCTACTTTATACATACCTTTTTATTTATCTGTTACGAACGCCTGACAAGAACAAAACAATCTTCGTCTGTTTGATGCATACCAAATACCTTGCATACCATTCTAAGCACGCCTATGAGAGAACCCACATGAGAAATTTTTGCTATCTCACAAGCATCACCCTTCATTAACAGGTTAACACAACCAAACACAAATTACTACTTTTATTGAAAGTAGTTCAGTACAATCGTAAAAGTCTTTAGAAACAGTTACAGACGAGATGAACAAGTCGTTAAGTCTTAAAATGAGTCTTTGTACGATTTACCATTGATAGGATTTATGCGAAATTTTACATTCACGCAATAAAGACTTCGGCGCTTAAGTGATAGATGTACAGATTACTACACATTCAACCTTAGACAGGTTAAGTTTAACAAACAGAGTAAATCAAGAAATTGCATATTTAACTTTTCACATGTGTAAACGCGGCTCCATGCTCCTTCATTTACACAAACTTAAAAAGTTGAGGACTGGACTTGATTTTAAATAGCATAGTTTGGATCTGAAGACTTTATTAATTAGGTCTGAGGGAGATTCCTACACATAAAACTATAAACATGTATTATACTTTCCTAAATCCTATCAATCGATTTCTTACTAACGCCAGCAATACATGTTCCATGATTTCATTTGTATGCTGCACACTCGCCACCATTTCCAATACTCGCTAAGCTGTATTCGAAATAAGACAAGCTGGAATAACTTTGGATCTCGCACATGCCTGACTCGATCACGACTCTCAGAAGAGGCCTGCACATGCACACCATGTTCACTCAAATGAACTTACGGTTGACCCTTAGCCTCCTGATAAAAAAACAATTATCCAATTAAGTTAAGCCACGACAAAAAACTAAATGTGTGACTAAATTTATCAGCTTTCTGCCGGCTCTATTCAACTGTTAAAGTGAAAACATCCTTTGAATACGAAATGACTGCACCACACCCTTGCGACCATTTTAGCTCATTGAATACAAATGAAATTTCTGTCTAAGGAATAATAAGAAGCAATCCTATTTTCTTCATCTCTCCCGGAGCAATTAATATAATTCATACAATAAGAATTAGCAAGTTATACGCTAGAACAGTAGAAAGACGGAAGAAATGTGCTGCCATATGCTATTTATCATCACAACAATAATGCATGAATGGACAAATGGAAAGGAAGTAAAATAAAAAAACAGAAGAGACAGAGAACATTCAAGGACTATTCGTATGTGTGTATAAGGTGCTATAAAGGAGAACCTGGCAGAAAGTCGTCATTTCTGTAGCGTCAAATGTAGTAGAACATGATTAATTAAAGGCAATGACAACTACTTAAAAGACAACGGGATATAATAAGTCAATCCATTCTCTCGAATTCAGTCATCCATCCAACTTTCATATTTCTGCAACTAATCCTCAAGTACAAAAGGGGCTCTTGGTCACACTATTCAAGCTCAGGCAGCTCCGAGCTTCCATTGTAGTTTTTACTTCATCTGAAGAGAGGCAGCTGTCACGAAAGCATATAACAACGTTGTTGTGCTCAGCTTTTCGTTTTATTGTACGTGTGTGTGTCTATCTTGTGGGAGGTGGGTGTGTTTCTTGCGACCCAGTTTAGACATCCAACTCGAGACTGTCGAGACCCGAGAACCCATGAAAATTAAACGAATTGTCAACTGAAGTCCGCACGCTATGAGTTCAAAGCATCCATTAATTCTTGTACGAACTCCATCCAATTCATTACCGAATGGAGGAATACGAAATTCATCTAACTTCGAAAATGACCTGTCACTATGTCTTGCGTAGATACTAATCCTTACTTACAGCAATAATCCTGTCAGCTACATACATACTATCCATATACTGTATGAATTCACTCAAGCAAACTGGAAAGATGATAATAATATATATGTGTCTCCTCAGAGAAGACACTAAATCAAAGTAAACTTCATACACAGTACTCCAAAGGTAAGTGTCGCTATTTTCAGGATCCGCATGCACTCAGACTGATGACTGACACGTGCTGGGAAATTGTGAGATTATCTTTACCACGATACTCTAAGCAACTAATCACGTTTCAAAATGAACATTAAACTTTTAGTGATTTAAAGAGCTAGACTGTGCACTGCCGAATTATTCTAATTACAGTTTAAAACTACACGTTGCAGACAAGTGAAGTCTGCGATGGGAGTTTATGACGTTAACTTTTAATGTTACATAATTGTGCATTTTACACTGAATAAATGAGTTGTGTTGCTATTGAAGATGGAAGAAGTGGATTTCCGGCGGATGGTGAGCTAAGCTGTGGACATATGACAAATGTGCTATGAAGATACTTTCGATATAAGCTGACACTGTTGTATCACAAATACCTACACAAATATTATTCCGTCCTTGTTTCGTCAAGGGAATCTTTCATCCTTATCTCGGTGGTCTAATTTCTGAAAATTCGTATTTTCCAAACTACTGGCACGTAATGTTGCCTCTCAAGTTTCCTCTCCACTTTCAGATACGCGAATGACAGCATAACTCCCCATGTGCATTAGTCGACGACCTCAAAGAAGGATCTTTAAGCACAGAGAAACCCTAACAAGGCGACTGGGAGAAAGGGAGTATATATCATCAGTCTGACACAAGAAGATTCAGAGCTGAAGTAGAAGATAGAGGCAAACTTTCCCGAAAGATAAGTCCCATTACACAAGACGAACTCAAGAATATCCTTGTGTACTTCAGACGACCAGCTTTGTAACATTCTAACCACCAAAGGACATGATCCTCATGCTAATGGTTCACCAGAATATTCGCAGTTACATCCTTAAAAGACATTAATTATCTTGATACGTATTTAAAGCGAACTCGCTAACTACCTAAACACACATACACGTACCACACATAGGGGACAATCATAAGAAACTATACTCCCATCGATTAAAGGTGAACAAGAAATACAGGGAAAAGGCAATCTCCTCTGTCATTCTGTGTGAAGTTTGCATTGAATGACGATATGATGAAAGTCAGATACGGTGCTCATCAAACTCAAATGTACCCTTATAACCTAATAATGCGAGTGACTATAATATATATATACATTCACTCAGATTTCAGCATAAACTTTCATGAACACTTAGAAGTTTGGGTTGGCGTTACGCCAACCAGTGATTCCACTGAAAAGTCAAACAAAGTATCAAAACTGGCCATAAATTGCTAATTCGGAGAGTTTCGGAGAGGATTTAGATGAAATGTAAATGCATAGCCACAGGCAGGGCAGAGGAGAAAGCATCTTTGGTCTTTCTACTGTGAAAACATAGGATTAGGTTATCCGTTATTCCTAAATTACAACCCTTCAAACAAACAAACAAAACCTTCTGAGAGGTACAAATACAAACCTTTTGTCTTCCCAGGTTTCCATCATCCTAAATTTCTTGTTGAAACGGCTACAGTCTCAAGTCTCAAGTCATGATTTCTCTTCAACTTCTCACGCCGTCTAACTGGTCGCAAACTGAAGGCATGCTCAATTCAATCAAATTTTGGCAACTGAGGCCTACACCAATAAATTATTGCACATTTCACACACAAATCTGTAATCACAAAAACTTGCAAGAACTTAAATGAGAGCGACTTTTCATTTACCATAAACTTTCTTCAAATGCAGGTTGGATAAATCTTAGTCAAACTGAGTTTACCTGCATCATTCGAGCACTTTCCAGTTTAATTTAGACCGTGTTATTATACTGACTATCCATTAGACTGGAGAAATTATAACAACTCCCTGAGGTTTAATGAGTGGTCATTAATTACATCTGGGCTCGTGCGAAATTTCTCTTTCATCCCAGACATCTTTCTTTTCCCTCTCTACTGGTGAAACCTAAAATTATACACCTTTCTTTGAATGAAACTGTCATAAAGTTTTGGTCTACTGCTAAAATTGAAGTGAAAGTATACAATGAAACTCGTATAAAGTAATATAAACTAGGTGGCTACTCTCCTTTTAATCTACAAAACCAGATTCATCTCTTCCAGTGTTTTCATTCCATCCATTCCATTAAGAAAATAGAGGACAAAAAGTTTCCATTTGGTTTCACAGCCTCGTACATTTCACCCTGCGGACACTTGAAGAGATTGATTGTTCGCTTACACTTCTAAGAAAATGGAGTGAATTCTGCAATCAATAGAGGACTAGAAACTAGATTTCTTTAGGCAGTTGATCCTATGCCTTTCCACTAGTAGGAGGATGTCGATAGGTTGTAGTTTTCGGGCCTACACATTTTGCATCACACCGCAAGACAGCAGAAATTTTCTTTTCCTCTCTCCGCATCAGAGAAAAAAGAAAAAGCGAGATAAAGAAAGTTTGGAGAAAAGATTTTAATGCTAGAATTAACCTTTACACCAGAACCTTTTCACATACATTCATACATTCATACTCTAATGGACGAGAGTGGTGGTGGATTTTGCATGAGAATCTCATCAGAGGTACAGAAGATAGACACCATAACACGTTTACCACCCGATGGGAAGACGAAACAAAATGATAAATGCCCAACCTTACGTCATTCCTCGTTTTTCTTCCAAGTGAAAACTCTCATCGTCAGTGAAAACATGACGTAGAAAAATTGGGTTCATTCAAGCCTTTAGAGGGAGCAGACACAAAGCTTGAGCCGACGGGAATGACGGGATTCATTTCTGATTCCACCTTGCGTTACCCATACACACACACACAAATGTACACATATAAGACACACACAAGCTCATTGAGACCTAAATATTTCATAGACATATTGCACACTCAGCTCCAACGGGATGAAAGTTTCAGATGAAGGGACATACATATCCTCCTCCTACGGATCATCATTGTAACGGATACACGAGCAACGTGAAATATATGTGAGCATGTCTCTCTCTCAAAAAGAAGTTCATCATCTTCTTGTCATAGACATCTTCGCTCACCATCTCTTGTAGACTCATACTTGTCTTTTTTCCTCCATCTTCTTCACTGATACCACCTCAAGAAACATCTATAACTCAGTTTTTATCTTCCTCTTAGTTTCTTTAGCCTGATTCTGTAAGAGAATGAAGATGTGGATAAGTAGAAGTGGAATCTCAAATCAGTAAAATGCAACACAAATTACGAGAATATTTGAAACGCCATTCACCATACCACCCGAAACTTGGTTTCATTAATTCTACATTCCCAACTGATGAATAGTTGCTTGCTTGACATTAATTGTACTTTAACTTGGTCTCATTTTAATAAGTTGGCCATTGAAACTTCCGTAACATAAATGTTTGGAATCAAGCCATGGAGCGGTAGATGCATTTCAGTCTATTAAATTAAGAATAGAATAGGATCGGTTCAACAAATCAAGTACGCGAGCGAAAGAAAAAACAGTTTGTTTCTTTGAAACAAGTTTTTATACTTCTTCCATCTGCAAGAACTTAAAAGTTCTCTCTTCACAGTCTCTAGCTAATGACGAAGTCATGAATTGGTTGCGAAGACAGATACGTGAGCAGTGAGTTTGTACTGTATGTGAACTATATCTTCACAGTCTTTTGTTCTTATTCTTTTCCGTCTCATCAGCAGAAGAGAGAACACGAAAAAACTGAACTTTTAATTGAATGTTATTTAGTGAAAAGCAAGACAGAAGCTTTGTTAACCTTTATCATTAATTTCTCTCCGGCGAAGCTCGATTAAAAAGGAAAACAATGAGGAACCAAGTAATGAATTTGTTGTTTGAAATAAATGAAGATGAAAGAACTTCAATGTGTTTTGTCTTCACTCCTGACACGGCTCTATATAGGAATAGAAATAGAGGATCGCTACCCAATTCATAAATGAAAGCCTAGGGAACCTTCAAGTTTTCGGTACTAGACAGAAACGAGTATATGCTTCTTCACCATGATGTGCACCATGTAGTCTCAACTAACTAAACTACTCGACTTCTCTACACAACCGGATTGTCTCCCAGTGAAAGAAAATAAAAGTACGGATTTTTGCCTTTGTTCACTTCTCCGTTGAGTGACAGACAACGAGACAACTGTTTTATGGACTTGTACCACATCGAAGTCACTTACGATCATGAAAGCACCTCGATGTCGCGCAATATAATGCCGTATCCGACTGAGGGAAGAAGTAGACTGCAATATCACCACAGCCACACGTCTTTAGTGCCAAATTTCATCACACCATACATGTCACTCTCACTACCTCAGCTTTAAAAATTCATGGGATCTCTAAAAGACTTATTGTTCGCCTTTCTCTTCATCTATTGTATCCCACAGTCATATTACATGCACAGTACGTAGTACACAGCACAGCATTATTACCTCATATGCCATCTTCACTGAACAAGTAAGTAGAAAGTCATTCGTGTCCTACACTTCACACCTCCGCAGTCTGGTAAAGTATCTCAGCTATAATTACAATTCGCTTCAAGTATGAAGGAGAAAATAATTTTAGGTCTCAATTAATGAACACCTACAGAAACTACAGAGACATTGAATGTAGACGATACTATATAGCTAGAGCTGTCTCTTCGTAATTTATGAATCAACCAGAGTTCCTAGAAAAACATGAGGGAAGTCGTAGGGACCGGAATACAGAGGAGATCTAGCAAGATAAAGGAAGTAGTAAGTGCGATGGTGAAATACGAGGAAATTGTGGAGCACGGAGTGAAAAAGTCATCCGAAGGAAATTTTAGATTGTCTATCTAAGAAATGAGAAAAAGCCCGTCGTACTTTCGTACGTTTCCTACTCCATTACGCCCACTAAGCCGAGCTGCGGTGTGAGACTACTTTCGAAATTAGGAATTGGAGAAAGTCCGTCAGTTGCGCTCGTGAGTGACTAGCTAACTTCATATCCGGTAGACAACTTTTTATTCTACAAAGCGAAAGTAGACCGGGTAGACTACTACCTTGGGAGTTTTCTCTTAATATCTACTTCAATTCCACTTTCAGTTTTCTACTCAACCCCTTCATAAAGACGAGAAGACGCTAGGAGAGAGTTTCGAAGGAGATCGTCTCCGTGCTGTTCACATCCAACGCTTTCATACAAATAAAAGGTCACGGCGATTGAATAAGAAAGACAAATGGACGTAGATAACGACATCCTTCTGTACAACCGCACCTGCCCCAACCGTCCTTTACGTTCCATTACTCCGAGACTTCCTTTTACCCTAATTTGGCAAACATGCGAAGGAAGCGAATAGAACAACCACTATGTGCTTACTTGCATAGAACTAGAACCCACCTGCTTCGTTCTCTATATTTGGTCACTTGTCAACCCTAATTACGTCCTAAAGCTAACGAAGACACAGCCTCGCGGTCCTACGAGAATACTCTAAGTCTACCTTAACCTCCTTACCCAAACTGCCTTTGCTTTCCTTCCTGCTTTCTCTGATAGCCAACATCACTTTATTTTTCCATCGACTGAGTACTCAGAAATCAAATAAGGAGATGCAGCTTCACTCAACCACAGAGAACGACAAATTAGCCTCCCTAAAGACACATATTTGATGGAACATTGATACAAACTGGCTTACTTAACTCACGTTTTGCCCCTCATCCAACCCCGCATACATACAAGTATTACCAATTTACCCAATTTTTTACATTCTAAAGTATTGAATTGCAGGAGATAGACTATTCCCCAACGACTATATATTCGACTCGTAATAAGTAGGAGCCAAGCTTTTTCATGCGGATGCATAAAAATATGAGACTAGCAGTTGAAGTACCTTTGATTTCACCTTTTCTCATATGCAATTCATCCTATTAGGACTTAATCAACTGAAGGTGATTTAAAAGTACACATTCAGTTTCAACGCTTACGCTGCGAATAGCCATTTCACACATCGTTATCCCACCAGCATTACAGAAATCCTCAACTTATCAAAACATATATTATTATTATTTAATTATCTTCATTTCTTGACGATTAACTTTTGAATCATTTAACTTCTAAAAATACAATTAAATGAAGAGCCATTAAAATATACTTGCTCGTAGAACGTGTGAGATATAAATAATTTATTTCGTTCACGCTAAAGTCAACAGTCAACTTAAATCGTTATGTTAATGTGGCTTGTTTGAACTTTGAAGGTAATCTTGGGGCGAGATCACCTCTCGAAATCATCTCAATGACACAGTGTAGAACAGAGATGGGCACTTTCGAAATTTTCTGCCCTCACTCGCGAAGGCGAAGGCTCTATTCCCGTTAAGCCTTCGTTCAGCCTTCACTCACTCGCCAGTTT
>JAQGAD010002524.1:0-13186 GCA_034696625.1 Isotomurus palustris
TACAAAAATGTTTCCTGTATAGATATGCGCTAAAGAGGAAGACCTTGGGTTTTGTCAGTTCACAATAATTATTGTTTTAGTTGGATTAAACGAGAATAACATATCATTGTGGTACGTTTAATGGACATTTTGTGCACTTATGCCACACGCACACGGTGGAATGTAATAATAGTTGCATAAAACATGAATTTTTTAATTCCGAGGGAATGCGAAATGAATTATTTATTGCGTTTGCGTGGGTAAGTCGATTAGTTCTTATGTCATATGCTGCGGGTATATAACTATGCAACCATTTGCGCCTGGAGTATGCTAAATGGAACGAGCGTGGGCGAGAGTGAGTAGTAAATTGTTAATGCCTACTGGACTCCTTGAGAAGAAACTATTAGAAGAAGATGGAAAGCTGGATAACAATTAATTAAATGGGTTCCTTTGTGTAAGGTGACGATATTCCGGTTCAATAAAGCTTATCTTCTGTATTTGATATTAGAGGTAGTGGAATCTCCGGTTCTCTGAATAGAAAAGGAATATTATGAATGAGTAAAATGAATCGACTGAATGTTATTCAATATGCGAAGTATTATTTTGATATTTATTTGGAGACTTGGAAATAGTAAGGGTGACTGACTTGACAAAGACTTATAAAATGTAGCAGCATTTTGGCTACTATAAGACTTGTGTGACGCAAAGCATTACATTATATTATGATAGTTATTTAGTTATGGATGTGTGTTACATTGTGCAAAGTGATGGTGTTGTATAAATGTGGATTTGTGATTGTCTTTTTCAGAATTATCCATGAAAGTGGATTCACATCTGAAGACTTCAAACAGTATCGTCCTGTAGTTTACAGTAACACGATACAGTCCCTAGTAGCAATTCTAAGAGCAATGCCCAACCTAGGAATCAGTTTCGGGAGCAATGAAAGAGAGGTAAGAACATTCCCTGTTCCCTGGTGCATTGCAGTCTGAATTTAGTTTACTTGCTTGGGTACAAGTCTACAGATATCGCAGATAAATACTACCTTCCTTGTTGACAGGATACCTTGCGAATTGCTGCGATAATTTTGCACGAAAGATAAAAGAATGGAGAACAGAGACGAGAATTAATGAGAACAAACATCTCATTATGAATGCACAAGAAGTTTTCGTATAATTATTGCTTGGCAGGGGTATTTCCTTACAAATAATCATAACCCTGCTGCTGCTTGTGGCGTAATCGGTAGGCGTAGGGAGTTAGGGAAAGATGTTGCAAACCGGATATCAGGCTACAAGGTTTTTTTCGTTGTCATATTATTATATAGTTTGTATTTGAGGTGTGTTCAGATACTCTAAGCGAATGCGAAGAGCTGTTTAGCCTCAGTTGATGCTCTTTTGTCGATCAAGTTTCTCTTTTATGGCTGGTGGTTTTATCTCGACTCTGTGAAAAATCACACCGGATGATGTTGATGACTTTGCTCTGTGTAAATTGCGAATGCAGAACAAAGTGTTTTGTTTCATTTGAGTTTGAGGAGTATATAGGATTGCTATTGCCGCTGTCAGTTGAGTAGCAGTGTAGTAGTTTTAGTTATTGCTGAACTAAACGGATAAGATGAGCGAAAGAAGAATCGTAATTGGCTTGTGAAGCTCCATGTCAGCCCATCCATCCGCTCATAAGTCAAAATGTCACTTTTAGACGTGCAATAAAGCATTTGAGTTGCTGCTGAGGACGTGAAACTGAAATACTAAACCCTACCTAAACCCTCCCGGATGGCTGGTTGGTTAGTTGTTAGTTGTTGCCCAAGTCTTTTATTATTATCTTTGGGAAAAAGGTTTGTCAATGTGTCATCTTATTGTGTCTTCGAATGTCAAAATTCACTCTCACACTTACTTAAATGTTATTAGGGATGCAGCAATGCTATGCGTTCTTGGCATGTTCATCTTTAAGTGTGAGCTTGTTTAGATGTCGACTAAGCGACGGAGACGAGTGAAGATGATGAAAAGAAGCGTGTGCTCACAAAAGGATGAGAAAAGAAAGAGAAATCTTAATGCATCTCTTAGAACTGGCGGAAGGCCGAAAGGAGTGAGTATTAAGTTTCGTTACTGAGGGATGACAATCGCTGACAGCGATGATCTATGATGATGAGCTCCATCAATGGTTGGCAAAAATCGATCAGCAAGTAGAGAGTTAGAGAGTAGAGAGGAGACACCATTTTCGTCTTCATTTCAATTAGACCTGCAAGAAGTCTTGTGTGTGTGCTCCATTGAGTCGATTGAGCTGCAAGGTCACATCCCTAAACGACAAGTCATTATCAGTGAGTCCGCAATATTTCAGCTTCTTCTGGGAGATTGAAGATGAAAGTATGGAAGTAGGTTCCACGTGGTAGATTGATTGAATATTTTATTATTCCACCTTTGTAACGTGGAACGTGATTGATGCCATATATCCCCACATCCGAACCAAATGTTTTGCAAAGTTAGATAAGCTGCGCATTAGTTAGAGAACATATAGAGGACTTGGGTAATCCAGCAATAACAATGTAAATCCCTGGTAAATTGGTTGAGCTCATGTTTTCATGTAGGTTGTGGTTGTAGTGTCCTTCCTTTTAGTTTTGCAAAGTCAAACACTGACTGTCAATACAGATGCTGCTGTGAGAGAGAGAGAAAGTCGGCCTTGCATACATAAATGCGAGGAGACCGATTATTGTTAGGAAATGGAGATGTAATTACTAAAAGGTGAAAGCAGCATGTTTGTTGGCGCAAGTCAGGTAATGTTGAATGTGTTTACTAGTCTGTAATCTCAGTATTCATCGGATGAAAAGGAGAGAGACAATATGTTTGATCTTACAATTAGTTATTGAATGTAAGTACGGAGAAGGTGTTGAAGGTAGAAAGTTGTTTATTTCAAAAGCAGCCTTCACATTTCATGACACGAACAACTTTGAGGCATCTCTCTCTGAGTGAGTTTCCAGAAGATATTGATTGATGATGACTGGCCTGGGTTCTTTCACGGTCTCTTCTGTCTCTCAGCTAAAAGTATCTCTCCGTATAATTCGTAAATGAGTGGTTGGTGACGCGTAACGGTTTTGAAGCTTCATAATGTACAGATTGAGTACATCAGGGCATGGCATCCTGGCATTCTTGGCTGTCCTGACGTCGTGCTTTCACTGTTGACTGTAATGTTTAATGATATGTTGGAAGTTGGAATGAAGGGTGTGGCAGGTTCATGACTCCAGGTGCGATTTGACGCTCACGCTAAGGCTATTCTTACCCTGCTCGGGATATAAAAGTAATGTTATGGTGAAGTTTCTCTCTACGGAATCAGGACTCTTTTTCTCTCTCGTTCATATGCACAAAAGATATATCGTTTTAATAAGCGCCTTACAAAACTCACGAAAACTGTTGATAATATAAAAAGAAAGTTTTAATGTTCTTTGCTTGCATGCAACTTGGGTAGTAATAAGAGTCGAATTGGCATGAAAGGAAAAAGAGTTTTGTTACTAACAACTGAACTCCGCAGTAAACTTGTAAGGTTCATTTCTATTCGTACTGTTGATAGTTTTATCATACTCAATACTGTTGCATACTGCGACTTGAATTCGGTGTGTACAGTGGATGAATATCCTAGATCGATTCCGTGAAAACACAATAATTGAAGTTTGAATGGAAAATGGGAGAAAGTTTGCGGAAAAATACACAGAGTTGATATTTCATGTCCACTCAGCGGTTTGAGTACAAGTGGAGCAGGAGTTTTGGTAAATTGCAATTGGTAGGTTAGTTAACTACGAACTAACCAAAGAAGGAAATAAGAAAGGTTTCTCCATGAAGACAATCAATCGGTTTGTTGATCAGGAAGAGAATAAGGAGACCAAGTTTTGAAGATGAAATCTGATGAAATTGAATTATTGTTGAATGACTTTTTTTCGTTTGAATTATGCAAACGACTGCGTATAGAACTGTCAACTGTATATGACTATATATATGGGTCATGTGGGTAGTTCTGTGAGGACTGCGACTGGAGGCCTCATTAGGTTTAGAATAGTTTGGTTACATGACATGAAATGCTAAGTTAAATTCGATTTGGTAGATGAGGGCAGCGGGGAAAGTGGGTCACATTTCGACTACAGCCGATGTGATGTGCTTTTGTGCTGAGTCTTGAGAGAAGAATCCCCTTTCCCTGATTTGATTTCTAGTCTCGTATCGCTTTAGACTTGAGCGTTAAAGGTTTAGTTAGGATGGCGACGAGCCATATGGATGGAAGAAAGTCAAGGGGAGTTTCATTTAAGTCGCTTGGGCTTTAATCTGGAAAGTTGGGTGGATGAAGAGTAAACTAAAAGGTAAACTGGAGAGACTAAAGACTAGAGAGAGTGATTTTTGGCATAAGTAGGACACGAGAGAGAGAGATGAAGGACTTTGACTAAAACAGCAGACTGTCTATTTCATGTCCGAGAGTACATGAATGTTCATCTTTTATGTCATCGTTAATGTCATTCCGATACACTCGGTTTCCAAAAACAACTAATAATATATTCTTCCCAGTGGCAAAGCCGTATGAAAGATCGCTCTAAAAGGTATCAGTTGTTGATTTTACTTTTCACATGCATCCGTTTATTACTGTAAACATTGTGTGCAATGGCGCAGCAGAGAGATTTTACGAACTGGATAGTTTATCCTTGAGGAAAGGCGAATTACAAACAATCCGTGGCGAAAATATGGTTGTACTTTAGATGCGCTAGAAGCTGGATGAAAAGGTTTTAGCTTTAAATGAATTCCGTGCAGATAATCCAAAATTCTAAAAGGAAAGTCTTCCAGCAATTTAATCTCACTTGAAGTTTATACTTTAGAGTGTCATTTTTAAGTATGAGCGTCTTAGTTGTGGGTAGCGTGTCTGGAAGTATCCTCGCGTATTACCTGTCCTGAATGTTTAACAGCCGTGTGTCTTATGTCATCAAGTGTTTAGTGATGAGAGGCTTATGGGCTTGTTCAGCCTTCGTGGTTAGTGTATTCGGTTGTGTTGTGTGTGGCTGGCAGTGAAGCGGAGTTTTAGCCACCGGAAGGAAACACTATAAGCTAGCTGGAAGGTTACGCGAAGAGAGAGAGGCTGTGATGACAGAGAGGAGATGTCCCGAGTGAAAGCTGGTTTAATATAATCCGTGTCCGCTTCGTTTGGTTTTATGTGGCCATTTTACAACCCACTTTAGCCCAGGGCATTTGCTTCACAATGATGTACGAATCTTGTACTAAGTTTACTTTCCACTGATGCTCCTGCTGTTGACTCCCAGTGTTCCTTCTCTGTTTGTTTGTTTGTCTACCAGAGAACTGCATGGTAATTTTGGTTGGGAGCTTGGGAGTTTTATATTCTTTATGAGCAGCCATAACCATCCGCTGATGTGATGAAACTGTCCTTGGGGAATTGTAATGAGGGTCAGGGCTGAATTATTTGACACCATCAACGAAAAGTCAGCGAAAATAAAAATAATAAAAAAGTAATTCGAGAAGGCCCACACAGACTAATTGAATTGTAGAATGTGCAGAAAGGGAAAGTGCGAAGCTAAGCACAATGTGATGGGGCTTTAAAGAGATCTGCGAATGTCTTGCTGTGCAAAATGTAGCAAAGTCAAAAGCTGATCTCGTCTGCGTGATGACAAGACAAGTAGGCTGTTCTGGTTAAGTTGATGTCTGGCTTTGGCTTTGGTGTTCTGTTTTATCCACTTAAATGTAGATATGTGTGAATAGGGTGTGAAAACGAGTAGGCCATTCAATCTTTCGTGCAGCAAGGAAACGAGTTATGCATTAAGTATTATGTAATGATTATGGGATTAATTCAACTGAAAGGATTTTGATGTGTATGATCAGACGTAAGGTTGTGTAATGCTGATGATCTTTGTTTTATGATTGCAGTCCGATGCCAAAATGGTATTCGATGTCATTCAACGAATGGAAGACACGGAACCTTTTTCAGAAGAGCTACTTGGGGCAATGAAGAGGCTTTGGCACGACAACGGGGTTCAAGAGTGCTTTGGAAGATCCAACGAGTATCAACTGAACGACTCCGCCAAATAGTACGACAACTAATCATTTTCTAATCATAAATCTTGTTTTAGAAACCAGGAAGCAGGGACTGATGAATTGAAAAGTTTTGAATAGGCATCTTTCTGCTTGACAATGTGATTGAAGGAAAGATAGGGAAGATGTTCCGATTTTGTTGCAGTGAAATCTGATGTTGGATTAAAAGCGAGACAAGTGTTGGGTAATCTGTTAGTGATGTAACACGCATAGGCACCTGGTTCCTCATAATTCACACGAATCTTTACTTTGACATTTAATGCGGAAAAGCCTGAGTGCAAGGGTTGTTGCTGTTAATATCTTTTAAAGACTAGAGATTGATAATATGATTCTAGACACGTTATTGTGTCCTTTGAACCCGTTAGGTGACAGGTTCTCTAGGTAAATGGAAAGAGTGACAAGAATTGATAATGCAATTTGTTGTTTTAGCTTTTTGGACGACCTGGATCGGCTGGGTATGAAGGATTATCAACCAACAGAACAAGACATTCTCCGAACCCGAGTGAAGACGACAGGAATAGTGGAAGTACATTTTTCCTTCAAGAATCTCAATTTCAAATTATTCGATGTCGGAGGGCAACGGTCTGAAAGAAAGAAATGGATTCATTGCTTCGAAGATGTGACTGCCATTATTTTCTGTGTCGCTATGTCTGAATACGATCAGGTAAGCCGTAATACTCGTAATACTTTTTTCTTACCAACGATTCAACAATCATCTCCCCTAGTCTGTAATTTACAGCCATTAAGAACTCACAACTTATTGATTATTGATTGCGAAATCATCCTTATTGCGTTGTGAGAGATAAGAGAGTGACTAGGTTTTTGTGCAGGTATTTTCTATTGTTGCCATTTTGGCAGTGAAGTATGGGTTGAGTTTGTGTGTGCACTTTGTGGTTAGTCTTTTTAGATTGTGGTGGTGTTGGCATGTGTGTCCGTAATCAGTCACACAGACAGGTTGGAGATTTTCGACGAAAACCATCAGCGATGATAATCAATAGTACAATCATCCAATCAATTCTGTAATTTGAATGCCTCAATGAATACATAATGCGCTTTAGGAATTGTAGAAAAGGAAGGTTTGGGCTTTACGTCGACACTTTCCATATTTGTTATTGGGACGATGCGACGGACCCACTGCAAGACTCTGTTCTTTATTGCTTCATTGTCATGATAAATCTTAGAGATTACAGGATTTGGAGAGCTTAAATGTCATGTGGCTTTAGGTAAATGAATTGTGGAGGGACAAAATCTGTAGTCTGTGGGGCACATGTGGTTCCTTCTAGAGCTTTTAAAAGACTTATAGCTGGGCTCTCTTGTGAGGCTCACTAATGCTGTGTAAAACTAAATCTGTAAATCTGTAGAAGTATGTGTGTAGCTGTTTATAGTTGGTTAAAAGTAGGGCATGTAGGTGGAAAACCTCACAAACTTTATGACCGAAAGATCGATCATGACTTTTATTGAAGTAGGTGAAGTATTAGAGTTGTGTACGTGTGCTGAAATTTTGCACTCTGCATCTAAATGCATCTGAGCACAATAGCTGCATTGCATAAGTAGCTGAAAGTTCCGATGAGTGGCTGTGTTATTAGGGAGGTGGATATGAAGCAGTCGAGTAGACGTATTGATTGTGGTCAATATTTGATGAGCAACTATGGGTTAGGTAGATGATGGACAAAAGGCGGCTGCATTATGCTATTAAACTCCTTTGGAGTAAGGTTAGCTTGATTTATTACTCAACCAAGCGATAGTCGATTAGAAAACTAGAAGACTGCTGAGTGTTGCATGCGAAAAAGTCTAGAGAGATAAATTCCTTTCAGCCCATTAGGTATGCCACGATGCTACTCCTTAAGGGAATACGAAGGTTTTCAAGCGTCTGATGTTCTCCTGATCGATAGACTTAAAGAGAATACACAAGCAAGGATAAAAATTGGATTTCTTTCCGAGTAATTTATTGTTCTAATCTAATATTTATATCTAGTTTAGTTTGGTGCGTGGGATTTGTTACCAAAAACCTTTGATACTCTCTCATTTCTAAACTTTACTCAACCACGTCCAAGTTGTGTTTTTTACTGTAACTGCTTTTTGTTTGGGAATGGGCCGAAGTTCGGAAATTCTGAATGGCAAATGCAAAACATGAATAGGATCTTGAGAAGATATGTAGTTTGGCGTGGGTGGCTGTTGCGAGCAAGTAATAGAGAACGAATATTCTGTATAAAGTAAATATATTATATATATATATGCATTATGAATTTCCTGAGGGACGAAGCTAGAAAAGTAAATATTATTTTCGAAGTGTAGTAGTTGTAGATTAAGTGAAGTGAGTACAAACAACGATTTTGTAGAGTGGAAATGTAGAGAAGCAGCAAAAGAGGTAGCAGCTTGAGGAACGAAAGGACGGAGACTGGAATAAATTGAGTGATCTCCAGAGACGATGATGAAATCTAATTGAACTCTCTCTTGATTCTCTCTTCCAGGTTTTACACGAAGATGAGACGACGAACAGAATGCAAGAGAGCTTGAAATTGTTCGACTCTATCTGCAACAACAAATGGTTCACAGACACATCTATCATCCTGTTCCTCAACAAGAAAGATCTCTTTGAAGAGAAAATCAAAAAATCTCCTCTGACCATTTGCTTCCCAGAGTACACAGGTAAGTATAACGTGGAAACTCAGCTAATGTGTTAGCTAATGATTACATGCCTACGTTTTAGTGTTTCTCTCTTTGGCTGCTTTGTGACGCAGTTGGTAGAAAGTAGGAAGCACCGATGAAAGTAGAAAGCTTTCATGATGCTGATTCCTCAAACTGCAGGGAAAGCAAACACCCTTTTTTAATGATGAAAGCATGAAAGGAAAAGTTAAGTCCTTCGACAGAGAAGTCGATAAACTTATGAGTGAATTGCACGACATGCAAGTCGTGGTATGAGTAATTACTGTAATTACCCCATGTCGGGCAGCAGCACGCAGTCTGTCGAGTGAAAGTCCCGTACTGTTTCGTATTTACTTTTGGTCTCTTCAGTCTTCTCTTGTGATGACGGACAGGTTGGTTGTCGAAAGAAGGCAAGAGAGAGAAATAAGAGAACGTGGTAGCTGTAATCAGAGTTTCTGCGAATTCAAAGGATTGTGAAGGTGGAATAGATGATTAGTGATGGTAGAATTAATTGTATTGATGTTTGGTTGCAGGTGCACAAGAATACGGAGAAGCAGCAGCATACATCCAGGCCCAATTCGAGGCAAAGAATAAGTCAACAACCAAGGAAATCTACTGCCACATGACTTGTGCAACGGACACAACAAATATTCAGTTTGTGTTTGACGCAGTCACTGATGTGATTATAGCGAACAATTTGCGAGGATGTGGTCTTTACTAGAAGAGTGAGCCGACACCAGCATTCTTAATCTCGTTGTAATTTCTAATATACACACATTCAACTAAAATTATGTCGTCTACTACTACAACTACATAATCTTTATTACATTTCTTTTATTGTTCAAACAAGTGATCTATGTACAGACCTTTAGTTTACTTTTACGTGTAGCCTACTGCGATGGGTAATAATGTTACGAAACTAGTGGCTATAAATTGTAGGAGGTAACACTGAGGATGATTTTGATTTTGATAGCCTGCATATTGGTGACTGTTGACTGTGTGACTAGTTCGCTAATTGAGTGACACATTCTTTCTCAGATCATTCAAACGATTTTAATTGTTAGATATTGTACTTGTATATTACTCTTGTAATTGTTTACGCTTTTATGGTATAACAGCGCCGAGGTATTATTACAGTTAAATTGTTATCGTATGTGTTGTAACTTTTAAGGTTGGCTAATAAGGGCTATTTATTAAGCTACATGGTTGTATGACTGAAGAAGAATGCGTACGGACAAAAAATTGTGTATAAAGCCTATGCAGTGAGTATAATTAATGTGCTACAGGCTACAGATCGAAGTAGGTTTATCGTATTCTTAAGAAAGAGCTGGTTGCTCTGTTTCATCGAACAAACGCTTGTAAACAAGCAAAAAAGCAAAATTGGCAGGCACTACCTTCTTCTGTATTATTCAGTTCTAAAGTCGGTCTATTGATTGTGCTTCATTAAAGTTGAGCGTCTGGTAGGTTTTCTCCTTAAATTCGCAAGAAACAAGCCAGAGCAAAACAACATGCAGGGTCTTCGTTTGATTCTGAACTAACATAAACACAGTCAGATTTGGAATTACCGATTTGAGCAATTGACCCGTTTAAATTTTGTATAATGCGATTTAGTTCAACAAAGTTGACGTCAGTTGTAGAGTTAAAATAGGAACTTGCCTCGAGAATTGAAATTTTTCCATCGAAAGCAAACTTTTATTTTACAATAGAATATTTACATAAACTGTGTTGAATAGTTTTGCATTGTGAGCTTATTTGCAAATGTTAGGGAACGACAGGTTGCCCGTTTGTACATTGATTTCTTGCCAAAATAGTTAACTTATTGATTTGCTGACTACACGTACGTTGATGGATAGGGAAAGCTGATGCTGCTGCTGTCATCATCGGCATGGCGTGTTTTTCCAGGGCACAAACATCAAGCGAAGTCTTGTATGAAAGCGTTTACTTCATGATATTACTGTATTCGTGATTTTGGTACTCAAGTGAGGTTTCTGTGTGCTCGAAACTCCTTACAATAATACGATATACTGTCAGTTTTGAACAATGAAGTATTCTTAGTGTTTACTGTTTATGTGGAAGACGTAAAAAGAAGCTTGGCTTGGACCACAGCAATCAAAGACCTTAGTGAACTCTGGTCGATGCAAGCAAAAGCAAAAGGATGCGCATAAGCTGTATGATTTGCTATTGTTTTAGTTTCTAATACCTGACAACGTATCAACGTAGACGAACAAGATTACAATTTACAATTACAAGAATATTTGAATTTTTGAATATTCAGATTTGCACAAACGTTTTAGTTTATAGGCACAAATACTGCAAAATTTGTGATAAATGACATTATTACTACTCTCGTAATTATTATTAACGTATTATTTTATCAATTTATCAAATGTTGATTTTGTTTTATTTAATTTGTGATTTGGTCCTCGTAAAATTGCTTCCATTAATTTATGAATGTTATTCACGTCTGTCTGTACGTGGTAAGTTGGAAGTAGAGTTTGTATAAGATTTTATTTATTTCTGCTACACATTCGTTAATGTACACTGCTTAATGTTCAATTTTTTATTCAGAATAAACTTGCTTTTTACTCCTACACACACGGCCAGTTACCTTCATAGCCTCCAATTAAATTGTAGAAAGAATTGAAGCACGCCGAAATGACCGAGTTAAGCATTTAATTTTCTAGTCACACACACAACCTCTGTCTGTGGTAGTCTGAGTCTGCATTTGTGTTGTTAATGTAATTATAGCAGAGACAATACTTCTAGACTACTTTGGATTGTCATTCATTTGTCATTTAATTTCATTCATTTGCTTCGGACTAAATAGGATTCTGTACATTCTACAATCCTACAATTCTACTCCGTTCAGTGTTCAGTCAAACTAACGAGACACGGACAGCATTCGACTATTTGAGTTGAGTATTGATTTCAGGTGTAAATTACGATTACGTGAGGAAGGCTAACTTTGCGTATTTAAGTCCTAATTACTAAAGAGAAGTTGGGTTGAGTTGTAACTTGTTATTAATTAACGAATAACTTTGTAATTGACTAATATCGTAAGTCTTTTATGTAAAAGAGAAGAGCCTCAATCCGTGACGTCTTTGGAAGTTACGAATTATTTACACAAGAACCATATTATTATTATTCGTAACCAAATTGATATCTAGACTTTCTAGACTTCCGAAGACTACGTACTAAAAACTAAAAGTAAAAGCTAGAAATGTAAGTTATTTCTACTAGAGAGAATTAGGTGTAGACTTCTAGTCTTCTAGCGTACGTTTGCTTATCGAACCGAATAAGCTCATTACTTTTATCCACGCTATGCAGTCAATAGTTCCCGTGTGTATGTGGAAGATTCTTCACACACTGCAATTTTATAAGCGCTGTTCAGTGTTTGCTGTTCATTCCTCTCGTAGGACTTGCATCGTTTCATATTTCTGCTTCCAGTAACGAAGATTGTGTAATAATTAAAAGTGTAGGCTTGTATATTTATTGTAGATAGGCTAGAATAAGGAAACTAGACTAATAGCAGAGCGCTGCGGAACGGATGATGAACGTGGAATGAGAAGCAATTTCAAGCTATTGTAAAGTGTACCTAATTGATAGCACAATTAAAGTTAAGATACAAATTATGGGAGGAACAGAAGGAGAGTGAGTGATTGGCTAGTGGTTAAGTAATTAATTAGTGAACTAATTAAACCTAAGCTATTTCCTATAAACATTTAACACATGCATACTCAATTTATAAAGAGAGATCGCGACAATTCAGGATTTGGTAGACATCGCTATTCTTCACGATCGTTCGTCGTATCTGTTGAGAAGTCTCGAAGGAATTGATCTTTACACACTTAGCGTAGTCTAAATAATGTTGGTTTCGTTGGGATTTGATTGAGTTTCTCATTGGGCTGTCATTCGAAGAAGAAGAAGGATGAGGAAGCTACCAAAACTGCCAATTAGAAGTGAGGAGAAAGCCGTGAAGCTGGACAAAAACTGGTTCGTGTCAGAAGAATAGCTGCGAAGATATGCGGGCGTTTGTATTTTATGACTCACCAGTGAACTCCTACCTTCATTGTTGCGATTCCTTCAATCATTCACACATAATTACAATTTACAATTGTTACAATATATAGCTTATTAAGGACACAGATCACACAATCACACACACACACACACAACCTATTTCACCTTTGAATTAAAACTCTCTTCGATTTATAAGGTTAATCATTTCACTCATTGTCAGTCGTGTGTAGCTGATTGGAATATTGGAAAGAAGCTCAAAATTTAAATTGCACCGTGATTCTGTTTTTTATTATATGCAATGCACTTTGGGCTACACGAAACTTTCATCCAGGCTTTTCAGGGAAAAAGGAAATGTCATTCTGCGTAATGTGCTTCTTGCTGCGAGTTAATTGAAAAGGGAGTTGATTGATGTGAAAACCCAAGAGGGACCAAGAATCAAGAAAGTAAAGTGTGGAATAAACTGGAAACTTAAAAGAAAG
>JAQGAD010002525.1:0-13184 GCA_034696625.1 Isotomurus palustris
ACAGTTTGAGAAAGAGATAATAGACAACTGGCTGAACTTACTGTTTCCATCGAAAAAAGAATCAATATTATAGATATATAGTACTAGAAAGTCAATTGAGGTGCTTCTTAGCCTTCCCGAGTGAATTTTAATAGGAATTTTGTACTTTTTTGGTAAAGTAGGTACTTTCGGATCCACGAGTGGCTCATTTAAATGAAAATCTACAATAAATAGTTGATTGATTGTTTTAATCACTCTGTTAGCTTGTTATAATGACTTGTTTATATATTTTCACTTTATATTTTCTAGTAGTTTGTTTTCTGTTTTAGTACTTGTAAGTCAATTTAAGATTATTGTGACACAATTTGGCCTGACACCTGAAGTTTGATACGCAGCAATATATTAGTTGCGAAACGAATTTGAATTCGTATTAAGACGAGGAGTATAATGGTCGAAGGCTAAGATTAGGCCTAAAATTCAGTTATGATCTGTAGATATTTTCTCATTATAGTAGAAGTAGTCATTAGTGGTTTTGTTGAGCTTGAAGTCACGGAAGGAGCGTCATCAGTGCATAAATTTCCGCACGAATTTATTGATTACTCCATATTTTACTCTTTTAAACCGACTCGAGATACGAACGAGTCAAACCATACAATCAAAAGTGGTAACAGCATAATAGAAATAAATCCACATTAATATTTCTCATTTTAATAGTCTCATCTATTGATCGTATGCACGCATAGGTTTAGATGCCGTAGCTCACATGGGACTATTTTCATCAGTGCTTTCCACCAGTCCCCTCGCATTTTCAGAAATGCCAAAATCTGAGGACTCAACTGCGTTGAAAGCCTTCTGGATTCGGAGTGAGCGAACTATAAAGGACTCCAAGCTTGTAATATTCGTTATCCATAATTCGCATGACTTGATTAACATACTAGAAGGGGTAACAATTTACTATTAATTAAGTTTAATTTTCTTTAATCTACAAAACAGTTAAACTTCCATTTAATATTCCAGTTAAAAGGCCAACGCAGGCATAACGGAACAGTTAAGACTATTTACTGTGTAATTTTTACCCCACCTCATGTCAAAAATTTGACTAAAGTCATTTATCACAACAAATCTCCTAACACGGCCCACATTAATAATGACATTTATTACGGAAACTTATTCTGGAAAACTCCAGCAATTCCAAACAAGTTTCCTGAAAGGAATTTCACAATACGTTTTAGGGAACACTACAGAGTTAATGAAAAGGTTTTTACGCGAAATGTCCATTCCATTAATGCCTCGTCATCTCATTTTATATCGCAGTTTGTAGAAATATACATAAACTTATTGCCCAAGGCCAAAAGACGATCTAATCTAAAGGGTGCAAGTATTGTAACAACAGTTGTAAGTGATTTTAGAAAGGAACGGAGTATTTTAAAATAAAGTAACTAATTAAGTTTCTCCTTACAGACATCGTTGAATGAGGAATCTTTACGAGAAAAAATTCACCCACCTTGGATGAAACCTGTCAATGAGGATTTGGAGCTTATTATGAACTTCACGTAAATCGTAATAAGTACTTAATACAATAAACCTGGAGTAACAAGTTGGATCTTTGTGTCTTTAGTCAAAATTTCAAGAGTACGCAAAGTAATTTAGTTTACAATTCTTTTGAGAAAGCTCCACAAGATGCGGAATTTACGGCATTTGCTCAAACCATAAATCAGCATAAAATTAAAATGGGAGGCAACATGGCCCTTCCTATTCCAATAGTTTCACAAAAGTAAGCAGAGTTCATACGATCATTTAAATATATAAAAGGAAATACCAAGTCTGCAGTCACTTGTATTTTCAACTATTTAAAGGCTGTACGCTTTCTACCTTCATGAACATCTTGACCCTGGGCTCAGACTTCATGAGGACAAGTTTAAGGGAATGCTCTGGACAAGCTTTGCTCTCACTTGGTCATCGATTCTGGGGAGTTTGGTGGTCATCAAGAAGGTCTTCGCTGCTGGAAAAATTTCCACTTCTCTTAAAGATCGTTACTTTCTCCGAGAGAATTTTATGTGGGCTGTTGCTTTCATTTCTCTCAGAAGTAATGGGGTTACTTTTAAAACAGCCACAAACCATATTGAGCTAGGATGAATCAATTAATTTTGACTTGCTATCTGAACTTGCAGCTTGGAATCGCACGCCTACTAAAGCTCCAATACGAATAGTCTTTTTCTTTGCGGGAATTTTTAGCCTTCTCTTTTACGTAACATATTCTTCTCTGATAATATCGTCTATCACTACACATAAACCTAAAATCCAGTCTTTTGAGGATATCATTCGCATGAAATATGATCTTACGACGTATTATGGCAGTTTGCCTCTTGTGTCCTTGTGGAATGTAAAATAATTCATTTTGTGCTAAATTGAGCTGCATTTAGATCTGTTTCAAAATAATGTATTCTCTGTACGCAGAACACCCTGCAGAAAGAAAAAATAAGAGGATACACAGTAACGGGAAAGGAACAAATTCAACACATTTTGAAGTCTGCAAATCCTGTTGCACACATAACTTACATTGACTCATTTATTAAAGCAGCAGGAAGGCAAGGCTTTTCAAAGGAATTCATCTGCAGTAACTTCGATCAAGTTGTGGCAGCTCGTACATCTGGTGGAATGATTGTTCGTAAAGATTCTGAGTTTCGGGAGATCCTTAATTACCAGTATGTCCTCAGCTCAAACCACTGATTGAGATCAGTGGTTCAAACAAACTTTGAGAAATTACCCTAAAATCATCTCTGTATGCTTTCTAAGAATTTTGAAAATCATGGAGAAGGGATTTATCAAACGGTATTTGAAATACGACGAAACACTTGCCTGGATGGACCTTTGCTCATCTTCCCAAGAATTTCGCCACTTTCACAAGTCTCACTTCGATGATTTCTTACCATGTATTTTTGTTATTATGGGAGGATTTCTTCTCGGAACAGCGTTGATGGTTATCGAGCAACTGTACCACAAAACATGTGCTTGCTTGCAAAGTGAAGCTAGAAAAGTTGCAAACTTACCTGAACACAAAAGTGAATGTCAGATTAAAATAGATATTACAGCAAGGGCACGGATTAGAATATGTCAGTGATATACTTTGGTCTATTCCAATGAAGATGATTGCGCTCATTTAGAGTGACGATTGGCTTGCTTCAGTTTGATTACAATGGACCCTTTGGACATTGGAAAGGTCGTTCTTAATAAAATAAGTGTTGGGAACCAGATTCAAATAAAACAGAGTACATAAACAATATATAAGTTCCATACAGCTTTTGTCTTTATTTGCTGAAGCCACGAAACAGTGAACAAAGTACACACATCAGACTAGAGAAAGTAAGAGCAAATACAGCTCGATAATTCCACAGCCAGGCAGCTTGTTAACACAATTAAGTCCATAACATGTTACGCTTGAGGTTTGTGTAAATGGGTCTAGTCTGATTCTAACGCTGAAATAATGCTGAAACACTGAGAGTAGACTTTCCAGCCAGAATGGTTGCAATTCAATTGTTCTCCAAGCCTCTTCAGCTCAGAGCGACTCACGTGAAAGAGTCTCGTGGAATTCTACTTGTTCGTGTAGTTCCTTGGGTATTCTCACAGCTGCACATAAATCTGAATTTGGATTTTCTACAACATGAATTTTGTGGAAATAAGAAAGTTACTTTCACCCACATTACCATTTATTATCTTTATTCTTGCCAACTATCTTGTTATTTGTGAAGCTAATTTAGTTCCCTGTCGATTGGCATCTCAAGATTACGCCTTGAAATTAGTTCCTAAACTTCATTCATGCAACAGAGAGTTCCTACTCGTAGCTTCCAACGGTAAGCTGGCGAAGTTTCGTCCGTTTGTGTCTAGCTGTACACTTTGTGTCCTTTCCAGAATCTCTATCCTGTACTGCGTTGGTTAGGCCGTTGATGGTCTCCTACATATCTCACGAAGACTTTCTTGTTGACGGTCTGCATTGGAACCGTTTCTCTTCCAAATGTGTCCTGATAGCTCCTGATGCTCGAGGAGATCACAATCCCTCTATTTTCGTAAAAAAGGTACACACAAATACATGAAATACTGATTTATGATAGGAGTATTTTTTCTTTTTTTGCGTCTTTGTCTTCGCAGGTATATGATAGTTTTCAAAAATACGAAAGTGAATATAGAAAGCCCACAGTTGTTTTACTGTGGCCACAACTTCTTCCGAAAGAAAGCCACGACATCCAATTGGGGAAACTGGAGAACACTTTTGCTAACTTAAGCTTTGAGTTGGACACAGACATCTACACAATATTCACAAGTCGTAACGGAACTCCTGGAGTGTTTAAGTTTTCTATTTGGGAGTTTTATGTCTTAAAAAATCTTCCTATTCATCAAAAGCTAGTAGATCGATTTGACGTCGGCGACGCAGCTTCGTGTGGAGAAATTCCCACAAAATTATCAACGCCAACTCCATTCATTGATGAATCTTCAGGCACTGAAACTCTGGATCTGTGGATTGATGATACAATTCTTGAAGACCATGATCACTGGGCTGGCGACGCCTCGTCCTTCGAGGAGCTTACGAATAAAGTAAATCGCAGAGACAACTTCAGACAGCTGCCTATTGTAGGATCAGTCCGGGTAATATACATGAGCCAATTCTCAATGAGAAATTAAATTGGAGACCATTTAAATGAAGCCCAAATTCCCATTTGCTTATTTGAGCAGAACGATACAGCTCAATCAGATTGGACAGTCCTGAAGCAAGACGGTGACAATGTCTCTTTATCTGGTGGAGTTTCAGGATTAGTGTACTGGGACCTTATGAGACTACTTAACTTCTCGTGAGAAAAAAACAGATTCGAATTCGTTTCGTATTGAACATTATACAAATTGTTGCTACTGTCTTCAGAGAGAAAGTACTGATAGGAGACACTCCAATTACATTAATCAATGGAAGCTTAAGTGGGAAAACTATCAATCAAATAAATTCTAGAGAGGCAGACATCGCACTCAGCGTAACACTACAGGTTCCATTTAGAGCCAGGGAAGTTTCTTTTCTACTTCCTACTTACTACGGAAAGTAATTATTGCGCACTTCAACTCTTCGCATGAATATGACAGCCATATCGGCACACAAGCATAAATGGTTACTGATAAGTAAGTATTTCCAGGATTCACGTGTTCTTCCAACAGCCCGCAGCCAATTCCATCCGGAATATTGTGACAGCTCCATTCCCTACACCTTTGTGGTTGACACTCTTAGGGACTTGGGTACTTTTCATTGCCATCATCAAGATTTACGCTTACATTAAGACATGCTTCGATCACGAAGTCTTCGTACATAAACAGGATGGTGGAAGTGACCTTCGATTCGCTGCGGAAGTTGGGATGTGGGCGATTTCAGCAAATTGTCAAAAATGTACGAACCACAAATCCAAGCAAATATTTATCTATGATCGTATCTCATGTACGGCTTTACTTTCTCCGTCTCAATTTATTGTTCCAGCTTTCTCCATAAAACCATCGTCGTCTGGAATGAAAATGGCTTTTATGGTGGGCTGCCTCTGTAGCGTAGTTTCGTTTAATGCGTACTCAGCAGCTATTATGTCCACCTTAGCCTTGCAATTAATTCCCGTGGAAAAGTTTGCCGACTTGGTTAACTACAACTTTGTCTTCACTGTTTACTGGAGAAGCGAACCTTTCTATAAGTTTTTAGAAGTATGAATCGCATTTATTCATTTATCCAACTTCTCGTGCTTGAATTGAAACTGAATGTAAATAATGACTCAATATTATTTGCTTAGGGTTTGATAGAAATGTACACGTTGAAACAAAAGGTGGAAACGGTGAGTGGACTGGAAGAAATCAACCATCTCTTAAAGCCTCAAACTCCAAAAGCATTCCTGACGTACCCCGACCTATTTTATCAAACTGCTCTTTTCTTAAACTACACTGAGAATTTTATCTGTCGAACTATTTCGAAAGTAGTCGTAAGCGATGTAATTTATAAGAGTGCAATGTTTCTAAAAAAAGGCTCGGAATTCACGGAAATCTTCAATCACAAGTAATCACATGAAAGAATATTGTGAGTGACTGTGCGATAAATTAGTGAATCGCCTCTTGAATCCTTCCACTTTCTTAGGCTCATTATTCTGAAGGAGATTGGCCTCAACTACAGATATGTCCGAATTGTGGACAGGAAAAATATATTTTCCTGTGATAATAACCTGAACAGAAGTCATAAGAATGCAGACGTGGAATCTGTCAAGGTTTCCGATGTCTTCACAGCATTCCTAGTCGTATTATGTGGCTTGTTAGTCAGTTCAGCTTTGCTACTTTTTGAAATTGCTCTTAAGAAATATTCACAGAAGTTAGAGAGGTGGTATTTCATTGTATGAATGCATGTAGTCCATTACCAACAAACGTAAATAGCACGTGAAATCAGCAGCACATGAAATTCCATTTCCAGAAGCTCCGTTCCATGTTTAACAGTGAATGTCTGCTGCAAGTTTTGATGCTTATAAATGTGAATGACAAAACATTGTGAAGTCGCAATGTGAATGAGAAATACAATTTTCGAAACTATCTTACACGAAACCAGCGTGTGTGACTGTTATTTATTTAACGAGCACAGGAATTTCGAGTTAAAAGAAATTAGAATAGAAACGATCTGCATCCCCGTACAGCCAGTTTCTCACTGTTATCGTGATGCCTTCCGTCTGCATCCTTCAGATCGGTCAGCGAGTCGGTAAAGTTGAGATTAAAGTCTGGAGGGGCACTCATCACTCTTCCTCGAAGGACTGAAGGCAGAACCTTTTTCGTAGCGACTTTCGACAAGTATTCCTGGATCTTGTACAACCTGTGCGAGTTAACGCTGCCCAGTTTGTCAGGAAACACAAGTTGGGGAATGTGAGATAGATTCTGCTGTTCATCAGAAGCGATTGAAGAAATCTTCGTATTGCTGTTAACTTTGGTCTTATTGGATGCTGACTGAGATTCTGCAGTGCTGTTGTCCGGTGAGGAAGTTTCTGATGTCACTCTGTCTTCATCGTCGTCATCGTTGTTCTCATCGGAGTCGTCGGTTGTCCAGTCGTCATCCGAATCATTTTCTTTACTATGTTGATGTTGAGCAGACGATTCTACGGGAGATGCTACGAAAATTGGGTCTTCCTCGGCTTCCTTCTCCGCCGTCGCAAGAGATCTGCTTCGTCGTCGAATTTCCTTTATCTTCCCATGCAGAGCCATGTCAAATTCGTCGTCTGTCATGTTCTCAACAGCTATTGTGTGAGGTCGATGATGCTTACGTCTTCTAAAATTCTGGTTGCCGTAGTCTAATTCATGTAAGGGGGATTCTTCTTTGCAAACGGGTTGGTCCATCACTTGGTCAAGCATTCCTCGTATTTTCTTCTTTATCGTTTTAAATACTTCTTCAGAAGTTTTCGGCTTCACTAAGTCTTCCTCTACAGGCTTCTCTGGCATTTCTTCTGCTATTTTTTCTTTACGTATCCGCTCTCTTAATCGGCTCTGCCTCGCAACTTTCCGCTTAGAAAACGCTTTATTCACTCGAGAATCCACTCCTTCTTCCAACAACTTTACTCTTTTTCTGCGACTTCCCTGATGGTTGTCCATTCTATTAAGGTACACGTCTAAGTCTTCGTCGTCGTTTCTTACACTGGAGGTAGTTCCTTTCCATGTAGAACTTCTTGATCTACTATGGTGCTGGAACACTTCACTCGCCGAAGATGAAACACAAGCACTCGGAGTATAGATTCTCAAATCTTCCAAGTCTGTCACGTCATCGTTGTTCTGTCGTTGGAACGTGTCGAAGGAGCTTCTCATTCTATTCTGCCTGTTTCCAGAATAATTTCCATTTAAATATTCCTCTTTCTCCAAGGTACTTTGGTATTTATCGAATAATGTAACTCGAGATTGCTGGAAAAGCTTTGAGGGCATTCTATGGACGCTCTTGTACATAGCTTCTTTCCACGGAGGAATCCACCTTTTGAGGAAACTGCATCGAGCATCGTAATAACTCAGAGGCATTCTTTGTTGCTCCCACATTCTGACGAAACCTAGTGGAAGTCCGGTTCGGTAACTGAGTTCTTTCACAGATAATCTACCAGGTTTGAAGCCGAGTTGTCGGTTCTGCTCCATAATCTGCTCAGCTAACGCTATATCCATTTGTCTTATAGTTTTCAAGTCTGCGTTGTACTGTTTTCGACTAACAACACTGGTTTTAGTTGTATGTCTTGAGGATTGCTGTCTCCCACTTGCAGCTCGTTTCCGCGAAGCGGAACAGGTCTTGGGGGCATTCCAGAAGTCTGGATTTGGAGTAGCTGTATTTCTTTGAAACAGGAAACCAGTCCCAACAGCTGCACGAAGCACTTCGTTGATACGACGAGCTTCTTCTTTCACAGTAATATACTCCACCCGTGAGGCAATCGGTTTCTCTACTGTTTCCACTGCCTCCTTCTGAACTTCGGCGAACCCAGTTATAGTCTTAGTTCCAGTTTTCTTAATTTCGGTTTTAGCTATATCTTTCACAGTTGCTTTGCCGGTGACGCAATCTTGTCTAAAAAATTCTGGAACTTTTCCGTACTTCTTTGTATTTACAAATGACGCGATATCCACCGTAATGTGACCTCGTGGATGATCTACTCTTCTTGTACTAGGAACAACCATCATTTTCGGTACACTAGGCTTTTTACTAGGCAAAGAATTCCTATTTCTGAGGTTCATCTCTTCCTCTTCCTTTTGATCGATGTACATTAAAGTATAATCTTCTCTACTGCTAATTTTATTAACGCGCTGATCTTCGGGCATAGACATTTTATGTCGATCAGAACTTCTATTTTGCATCGGATATCTAATTTTTTTCCAAGGTGGAATGTAATCTTTAACTAACTTCAATTTCCCCCAAGAAGACATTTTCTGTGTGAGAGAGAACTTCTTTGATTTCTTGGGTTCAGTCATCTCCTCTAAATCGTAATAGCTAGTGTGCGTATGGTATTTCTCTAACCCAGGAAGATCAGACACAGAAGCATCTTTCACGGTTATATTGTCTGTCTGGGATCCTCGAATGACTTCACATGAAGAAGTGCATTCTTTCGATTCAGCGGAATCGCAAACTAAGTTATTTTTTCGTCCTGTTTTTGTGCATAGTTCCACAATCTCAGCCATCCTCAAATCATTGCCCAGTAGTTTACGTGTCTCCTCATTCTTCGTTTCACGTAACAGTTGAGGGTTCGTCAGTAACTTTTTAAGCCTATTGAGGTGCTTTCGTTCAGTAGTAATGACAAATCTCCCCACTTCACCATCATCATCAGTTTCCTCCTCTTCGTCATTATTATTCCATTTATCTTCTGCTGCGGCAACAAAAGCTCTTCCATTTGGATGAGGAGTCTGTACTATACAAGACGAGTTCTCGCACTTGGAGTGAGGGAAGGCATTTGATGCGTACAGTTGCCCAATCGGATTTTCATTCCTTGCACCAATTTCTCTCGTCAACCTTGCCATCGTCCTGTTCGTGGGGCTCACAGAGAATCCACTTTGACTGGGACCGGTTGGGAAAGATGTATTCCTCGCACATCTTTCTCTCAAATCATGCTTGAGATCAGCTTCTTCTTTTTTAATATTTATAGCTTTCCACGGTGGTTCATGATCAACCATGAGATTAAGTTCCCCCCATCGACGTGTCTGTCTATTTGCCATGTTCACTATGAACAACTGATGATTATTAGGTGGAGGTGGAATAGGAACTTTGGGCTTTCGAATATTTGCGTTGAAATTCGACTTTCTGGAGGGTATCTCGCGAGTCGGAGCAATGCTGAATGATTGATTTGACACTTCAGGTATCCGACTAAAAAACGAACTGGAAGAATACGTGCCATTTTCCTGGCTGCGTACAAATATCTGCTCTTGAGACTGCGGATTGGAATCCACAGGAATCGCTAGCTCTTGAATCATCTCCAGCAGTAGTGTCTTTGCCGAAATTGAAGGTTCTCGAAATTCCTGATTAAGTTGTTTGTTTCTGGTATTTCCCAATGTCTCTGCTAGATTATCATTTTCATCAAGATTTTCGTAGTTTTTATGTTGAATTTCTTCAACGGGAAGACTTTCGAAATGTTCTGATGAAGAAGCATCATAATATGTTTTCTTCTCTTCGAACGTAACTCGCCTTCTAGATCCATTCAGCCGGCAAACTTGATAATCGTCTTCGGATGGTGCCCAACTATTCTCTTGCATCATTTCAGCAGGGTATGAAGTCCGGCATCTGATTGTGAGTGGAGAAAGATGTTTCCACTTGAAATCATACAAATCAGACCGATGAAGTGCTAACACAATATTAAATTGTTGGTTTACCCTTGAATTTTGAATGTGCTGGAGGCCAATTAGGTTAATTGTTGCTGTATTAATGTATAAAACGTCTTACACGCAGATAGTTATGCTATTGCTTCTATGATTAGTTTCGTTGAGGACCTTTCTAACCCCTTAGCGACGATACAAGAGAAGTTCTGAAGAAATTACACACACCTTTACTACTTGTCTTACTCAGCCATGATGCTGATTTTATTGATGTCAAATTAATCAAAAGTACGAATACTTGTTTACACGTCTCGATTAGGAAACAATCATGATCATTTAAAAACGCACCACTTGTATCCCCAAAACATCTACAGTAAATACTACTAAATACTAAATACCTAAAAAACAAAATCGATCAGTCGGATACAAATTCTATTCTAGAATTCCCCCTGAGAAACTGACAAGTATCGAAATTGATACGAATAACTAATTCTAAAATTCTTGGATAAATAATTAGGTATTACTATTAATAATACTATTAATCCCAAACCTCTCCAGTATAATTCTATTCCACTGCTGAGACTCTAGTCTTTGAAGGCGAAGGCATCGACCCCTCCATTTCCTTTAATACCTCTTCAGCCATTTCTTTAATTAATACCCATGCATTTCTACAAGCTTCTTGCTGGCTAGTCCCGTTAGCATCTGCAGCTACTGAAACAGTTACATACCATCCTGTGGCGTCAGGACGCTTAGCAGTTACTATGACTTGAGCAGGGTTGAGGACTGATGGTTTAGAAGTAGAATCTTCTCTCGGCTCACACGAGAAATCGGCTGCTCTTCGACAGGTTGTTATGATATTCTCGACTTTCCCAGTAGACTGAATTCTCTTACGCACAGTAGATCTGCTTTCATGATGCCTAGAAACATCGGCTGTCTTCGGGTTATGTGTCATTTCAGAAACGGTGGACTTGTCGGTGGTAATGTTTCCCAGTTCTGACTGAACAAATTCATCGACTGCGTTTTTTCCAAGCACTTGAGATTTACACTGGACTGTCACAATGTCTGTGTCGAGTGCTCCAAGTGAAGGGGTTCCTTTGGTTGCATTCTGCTGATCATTTACCACCTTTCTTCTTTCCGCAGCTATTTCACTTAATTTTCGGACAGGACCACTCTCCGCGGATGAAGGCATAACACTTGTAGTATCATGTTCCGATGAAGAAGAGGATGATCCACCCTTATATCCTGAAGACAAGGATGACTGATTTGGACTGCGCTAACTTTAAAATGTACTATAATGAGCATTTTAATTACCAAGAACATACTGTTCTGGAATGTCTCGAAGGTCCAATTCCCATGATTGTTCCAGATAATCCGAAAACTGATTTTTGTTAACATCGCTCCTGCCACGTCCTATCTCGGATATCATAATTGCAGCAGCTCGCGATTTCGAATCTTTCTTGTTCCATCCTCGACCAATTCCTTTAATCCAAAGTAAACGAAATTGTTAATAAGTTAATATCAAAAATTATAATTCACATCACACAATACACATACGGATTACATTGGCCAGAAAAGAGATGAAGACTCACCAACAGAGTTGACATTGTTAAGTCTCACAGTGCATACGAACCATGCTTTGTTAACATTTCCGACTGGAAGCGTTCCACCTTCAACGTTGGAGTACTTAGGGGCACCCAATTTAAGAAAATTAGCCAACTCATTGAGATACTAAAAAAATTACAGAACACACAACAGTCAAATACTTTGATCCAAGATTTATCAAAGGCTAAAATTAGAGGTATCTTACCGAAACAGGATGTCTCGTTAAACATTGGAATTTAGAGGGATTAAGAGCCGAATATACCACATTCATAACTTTCAGGGAACCTGAGTTTGGCTCTTCCTTCTTGTTAGCAGGGGTTACAATTTGTGCAGACGGTCCTGGGAGCATGTCACGAGTGATAGCAGCAACTTGATTTACTTGAGGCTTAGGCTTTAAATTCACAGGGGCATTTTTCCCACATACGTCTTCATCATAATCGTAAGATAGCTAGTCAAAATCGCAAAATAAGGAATCAAAACTTGTATTTAACTTTCGAAAACAACAAAATACTTGCTAAAATTAACTCACATCTTCATCTCCTCTGTAATCAGCGTCTATAGCTACTCCCCTCTCAAACGAAACATCTCTCAGACATTTTTCAAATACAACTGTATCTCGCTCAACTTTTCTTTCCGTGGACCTATGCCTTTCCCTTCCCCTTCCAAAAGACCTTAGCTGAAGATCTTGCATCTTGTTGACAACGGGCAACTCCTGCGGTTCATTAGCAGCTTGCAGACGCTCTTCTCTGATCTCATTCAACTTACACATCCAATCCGCCATGCCCTTATTCTCTCTCATGCCAGCTTCAACGGCAGAGCGATTCTTCTCTGGTGAACTTTCTTCTTCCGACCTCATCATCTACAAGCCAAAATCAAAGCAATCATTATAATTCCTTAAAAATTTTGTTTAGCTTCACCGTATTGACTCATGGACTCACCCATTTCAAACAGTACAACTGCGGATCTTCTTTGTCCCCAAGTCCATTTTGTTCCATGTTCTGATACCACGGAGCCTTTTGATTTTGCACCCTAGTCGTAGTAGATAAACCCCTCATGGTCAAGCACAAATGATCCCCGGCGTTTAACAGCAATGCAGTATTTCCCCGCCTAGGACCTCAGGAGCAGCAGTGTCAGCGACGTCGGATTTGCTGATACCTTTTGTCAAGAAAACACGCAAATTAGAATAAAGAAACCCCAAAAATACTCCACCACTCGATAAACTTTGTAGATGAGATACTACCCAACTTTCAACTCGAAGAGTGGAAAGTGGGTAGATTGCAACTGTGTGTCCCCAG
>JAQGAD010002526.1:0-13182 GCA_034696625.1 Isotomurus palustris
TGTAGAATAATGGGAATTTTGAAGAAATATAAAATAAATTGCGTCAGACAAGCAGCCTGCTCATCAATTTAAAGAAGAAAGTAGTGCCAAGAAAATAATTTAAGTGTTAAAAGGGTTCTATTGTAGTTAGTAGTCTCGGCTGAAGTAACAGCACCTCTAAGAGACTCTATATAACAATCATAGAACAAGGCACGACAGAATGTGGATGCAGTTTGTGAGTGAGCCAGATTACATTTGGATAGGGCAACGAACATGAAATCTCTACAGACAAGCAGAAATAATGCAAACAGATTTGAAATGTGTGCTGCAGCCGTGCACATCCGCTAGAGCAGCGAAGAAGAAGATAAGGTGTGTGCAATTTTGAAGCAATTATTCTGACTTTCTTACGTTTATCTTGATTAGGTCCCATGTGGTGCGAGTAGTGAATCACTCCGTGAGTATGTCTTTGTTGCAATGCTGAAAGGTTTATCGTCGGTAGATTTTCAGGACTTGTTGATCCCCCTCCTATCTTGCCCTGCTTGATATGATTACCGCTGCTGTTAAGATTACCTCCACTGTTATTATTTTGACTCGGAGGTCGATAATTTTGGCGCAAATTGATAGGCCCACCACCATCAGCAGCAATACTCTCCTTATTTCCTTCGGAGAGGTCTTCTTCAATTCCGTATTTCGAACCTCCTTCTCCTTCCAAAGACTTGCTGTTGGTGCTCCTGCTACCTTCTTCCCTGAGCTGAAGCTGATTAGGTTGTTGACTAGTAGACGATGAAGATAACGATCGATCAACTTCTTCTGGACTTCCACAACTGACTAAACCAATTCCTGCAGATTTCTCAATAGTTTCGTCTTCGTCATTTAGATTTAGACTCACTGCCTGATGACAGGGGTTGCCTCTGTCATATTCATCTGCGGGGGACGCTGGTGGTGGTGGTTCGTCATACCCATTTCCTTCGGATGGAGATGATCCCAAAGTTTCCGGTTCCGCTGGGGTCTTCTCTTCTCCTTTCATGTTTCCTTGCATTAAGTTTGCCTCATCTTTGCACACAGCCACCTCATCTTTTGGCTTATCTTTGTCCTCGCTACGTAATTCGTCTTCATCTTTCTTATCGATTTGATTGTTTCCTGTGGAGGTGACTGAGGTGTCACTGGACTTCTCCAATCCTCCTTCTTTCTTCCCAAACTCCGTCTTATCTAGATTCACGGCAAGTACCGTTTCGTTGTTGTTATCTTCTGTGGATGACTCCATAACGGAGTCTTTATGGGAGGAAAAGTCGCTGTTTTCCATAGGATCGTCTTGATCCATCCGGTTATCCTCGACTCTGTAGTTTTCATCTCTCTGGGGAAAGACTGTCGAGTCTGGAAGCTTGAACTGAATTAATTCGTCATCTTTGTCCATTTTCAATCGCTTCAGTATTTGCGACTTCTGCTGGACGTGAGGAGCTTCCACACTCATTTCGAACGAGTTCCTGCAAATATAACTGAGGATTAGGCCCAAGCTTTAGGCAATAGCACTTCCGTCCTGAAAGTGAATTTGGAGGAAGTGCAAGCCAAGCCAAACTTGAGGATTCGAGAGCAAACAGCTCTTTTCATTCATCCTAAAACTACATTATGTCTCATTGTTATTTCCTTTTACCTTGAAAACTATATGAAGGAAAGTTTGCACACACTGACTAAAGCATCCAAGAAGGCGTTTGTTGGTTTGCCAAAGTGAAACTCATTCACAAACTTGACTAAAAGTATACTTTTTCACGTTAGACTGTCAACTTCTTCAACTTACTATAGATCTACTTGAGTAAAACGACGTGTAGAACCAGTTGGGAAACTTAGTTTTCAGAAATTGGGATAAATTGTACAGGTGGCGATTAAAAGTCAAGTGTCACACTGACTTTCCTGGTGATAAAGAGACGTCTTCTTGTGGGAGATAAAAGGGGAGTGTAGTGGTGAAGAGTGTGTACTGCAAATAGGATGATTTATGCAGAAGGTAATCTGGGACTAAGCACATGTACCACTTTGACTGATGAGGCAGGTAAGATCGTGAAGAACAAACGAATAAAACTTATGATGAATTATTGTAAGTCCTTATCACTCTCACACTCGCTCCTTTCCACCATTTATTTGTGTGTACGTATACAAACTCCTGCCAGGGATTTGATTTGATTGCACAAGATAAGCGAGAGTTGTGATAACCGTATTGGAACAAAAACGGTATATTTCATTCGGTCATCATAATAATAATGTTGATGATAAGTGTGCGATTCCTTCTCCATCACACAAACACTTCGGAGGGAAGCTACACACTTTCATACTTTCGTTACAACTTATACTTTCAGTTTTATTTGATCAAGAGATCGACTGGAGATGGTTCGATGTTATAATATGAATGTGATGATGATTTAGGTGATGGTGGTGGTGATAGTTTGGGAACAAGTAAAAACTTCCAGCATAACCTGATTCCGATTCCATGACTGACTAATTGCAGTTACACGAATGTGATTCTTCATTATCTTTCCATATTGCGAGGTCGAGTCGCACTTGAGAACGCTTTCCTAAAACCTCATGGGGGCTTCATAGTAATGATCCACAATAATGAGATGTCAATTTTGTACTTGTTGAATATGGGCTTTTAAGAATAGCACGCGCATATTAAGTTTGAATCATATCCTACCGAAGTATACTTACATAGACTAAGTCAGTCTCTTAAGGTTGATAGGTATGAACCATAAATGAGTGTTTTAATGAGAGAGAGAGCCTCATAAAAGGAGTCACAAAGGAAATTGAAATTGTGCAGTGAATAGCTCAAGCCGGATTTAATTGTTTGCATAGCGGGTCGGGTTGCTCAAGCACGGATGAGGAGACGACGACAAGAATGAGGCAATGCATAGTCAACTTATTAGCAGAATTCCTATTAATCAAATGAATGATTTCTTAACTTAAATTCATTTGCATATTCTCCTTATGTTCTGTCATCCGTGTCGAAGGAGTTGCAAGTTTGAGTCAAAACAATACTTAAGTTTAGAATTTCTGTCTATGTTTAAGGCAGTTAAATAACACAACATGATCTTCTTTTATTGCTATTAATTTCAATAGATAAGCCCTATGTCAGTAGTAAAACAAATTGAAAGTCATTTTGATAGACAGGCAGAACTTCTTGACCCATGAAGGCCTACCTCAATCTTTAGAAGTGATGACAGTGTATGTAGTGACTATATGGTAAATAGTAAACAGTGATAATTCACAATCGCAGAAACACTAGATATGATGATGAAACTTCTAATCTCATTGATGAATTGTTGCAAGCGTCCGATATGATATGGCGATAAGTATGGGGCTTGCTACTTGTGACTTGCACACATGCAGCAGCAATGGGAGAGATGTGATAGCAAGATGATAGTAATCTTGTCTTCTTAATTTAAACTACTCTTGTCTCGTCCACCCTCCAGCGTTTTATGAACTCCAGCCTTTGTCTATCATAATTTTACAACTGGCCGAGTGAAAGTAGCCGTACAAGCTTAACTTTTGTTGACTGTCCACACACACACACACACACACGTTATATTGACTATAGAGTATTATGCTGTAGCAAGTTGCAAGCAGTACGCCTATCGTATCTCTGAGATAATGGGATTCACCTAATTCAGGGCCTAGATAGTTGTCTTTATACTATAAACCCACGATTAGATTATGACATTATTTGGGTGCCACTGGCTAGAAGAATCAATCGTGTGTGTGTGTGTCACATGTGACGCTTATCACATAGATAACTGAGGAGAAAAACATAAGATAAAATAATTACCTCACAACAGCACGAGAGTCCGAATGAAAGTTTCTTGAGAATATCGGGCACTTTCTGTCTTCTCTGATTAAGCTGATCTCTTCCTTCACCCACCCGTCAATGATACTCGGATGAAACTTAAGATGCTTTTATTGCCGTTCTGCGTATCACACACGCATCCTGGCTTCGTTCGACACGAATTTAGAGTGACCAGGCCTAAGACTGTTGGAGAAGTCTTGTGATTTCAGATTTTACCACAGACTGGTCTACATGTATGAACAGGATATAAAATATTGTCATATAAGAGAAACACTGTGAAGTGTATCATTCATGAGAGATATGAAAAGTGCATGGACAAAAAGCATCTCCCATCGTGATGATCGATCTTCTTACTACTCGAAAGTAGATAGACAGCTAGGTGAATATTTACCGGACACTTTTCTTATTTTCGACAAAAGTTGGTCTTCACGAGTCCTACTGACTGCATATCCAGACTTAAGTCAAGAGAACATGGTGGTGAACAGTCCACACAAACACAATCTCTTTTATGCTCTTGTTTGAACAACGATTTATGATATTTCATTGAAGTGAAATGATCGACACTTACATACATGTTCATTTTTCGGTATGCTGTTTCATTTCGTATATACGAAGTCTGGCCATCAGTTGTTTGCGCAGTATTTTGTGTTGAGCTCAGAGATCTGACATGAAAACTTTCCTGTATGACTTTACAAGGAGGAGATAACATTTACTTCTGCTCCATTATAAAGCTGAAAGCGGGGAGATGGAAGATGGAATGCATATTTGTTCGAAAATACGCTCTCATGTTAACTATAACTATACACATAATCACACACAATAAAAGTCTTGTGTATCATATAAGTCTCCACAGGATGGTAGAATGAATGATGATGAAGTCGCATTCAGAGCTAAAAATAGGAGAGCATGATAATCTATATACGAGTTTAGTCGTTGTATAAAGGTGCTCATCAATTAGATCTTGTGTTTGTCATTCTGTCACTAGTGTCATTGTTGAAAAATTCGTTGAATTTATAATTGAGATAACCTAAAAACGCAATTCAGCGAGATAGGAAGATAATCAATTGAAGTAGCTACCTACGAGCATCAAACAACAAAAAGATCTTGTTGTGTCAATTGAGAATGGTTTCACCTTTGCACCTATTGTGACACAGGTGAAACGAAAAATGCTTTTACAGCTTATCATATCCAGACTAAGTTGTATATAACACCAAGGTTGGTTAGTCAGTTGACGTTGTGATTATTGTAGACTCATCATCCTAGCTTAAGCACCATTAAAATGTTCAATTATCTCATGTGTCCGCTCTGAACAATTTTTCTCGTGTTGAAAAGTACATGACAGTTCATCATGGCTGTTTGTGTTCTGTCAAGAGTATTCAGGGAAATGGGTTTTACGCAATCAAGCGGATGAATCGAATGCTCGTATGATGATTCATGTCTCATTTATTGTGTCAATGTAAACTTTAGCGTGGTCACTCGATGCGATGATACCTGCGAGTGATAGACTATCGATTCCTTTCCTGCTGTATTAAGTAATAGGGGTACGAGTGAAGTATCAACTTGGTTCGCTAGGGAAAGTCTATAAATTCAATGCAGTAGTATCGAGTAGTACCTGACACGATAGGGAAGGAATGAAAGGAAGGAGCTACTACAACTACTACTACTGGTTCATAGAATCGGTAATGAGAACACGACTCCTTTTCTGCTCGTACATATGTGGACTAAGTGGACTTCATAATATTATGACGAAGGAACTACAACGAATAGTGAAAGTTCATGAAAATTAGGATGTCTTTCATGAAATCTATCTAATCGTATCATGATACCCCAATCTAAGGGTCGATACGGAGTAAGTGCAGTTAGATATGATATCCTCTGAAATCTACGGATATCAGAAGATACTTATACACCAGGTTATCTCGCCAATTAATGTCAGTGGAAGGTACGAGAGTAGTTTTTAGGCTATCGCAATCTTTGTACCGTTGGTGTGTTTACTTTTAACAATCTGAGTTGGTTTGACATGTCCCTAATTTGAGCTTGTTGTGTGTTGAAATGTGGAATCCTTATTTACCGAACTCTCACGCGAGTGTAGGGCAGAATGCTTATCTTCCGAAGAAATTGACTGCAGCTACAGTTTAAACATGCGTCTTCTTTTCATGGAACCCAAAATCAACACCGAGTCGTATCTCTATTTACTTTAAATCGAGGGTGATAACAGAAGGATGAGGGGTGGGGGGGTGCTGCCGGGTTTTATGGGTCATGGGGTGGCAACCACAGACTCGTGGTGGATTTCACGTATTTTTCAATTCTACTTATTCTTACGACAAACCTACACTTCTAAATTCTGCCTTACAAGAAATAGGAACATCAACATCTGGCAATTTATTCGCGACTATAACAAAGCAGTCATCCTAACTTCTTCCTGTCGATTTCTTAGCTAACGAATTACGCAGGCATTGCATTACACATAAAAAGAACATACTAGAGACAGTTATATTACAGTAGCAATTATGTTATAAATTATAGATGAAAACTATTCATTTGTCGCTATTGCTTCATCCAGCATCTGCGAGTCCTATGAATCCCTTGATTGGACAGAGATGTGCGAGAGGGTTGAACTAATCCAGCAATATCAGCCCATTTCGGTTTGGAGAAGATGTGCGTCTGCCACGATTCAGATCATCAATGACGATGGCTTTTTTTACTTGCCCAACTTCAAGTTCCCGTTGTGAATTCTTTGTCTTTAGTGCCTCGTGTCGTACTTTCTACTACAAGTAGCTATTCAAAGTTTGTGGCTGTCCTCACTGAAGCTTATAATAATTTATTATTGTCAGTCAACATTTATGGGCAACCATCTAAAAATATAATGTAGAGTTGCTCTTAGCCTCATAATAAGAACACGCAAAAAATAGGCAATATCAATGCAACATAACATCAGATTCGATCAGATTTCATTTTTTATTTTATTACCTTGAATTTCAGCGTCTTACGCTAGAACTTAGACTTTGTACAATTTCGACTATTTATCAGACGCTTGAGATTAAACGCAAAACACAGAATCCACCGGAAATTTTGTAGATTGTAGTGCATGCACTTAGATTCTTAAGTAATTGTATGAGTACGAGAAACAATGTTAAACGAGATTAACAAAGTGGCGAGCGAACATCAGTTACTTACAGCTATTGACTGTTGAAATTATAGTTAAGTAATTAAGTAATAATAATTTACATCTGAAGTTAACTTCTTCAAACAAATGTATTACATGTTAGGACGTCATTATGAGTTATAGACGGTTACCAAACCTAGATCCTTGGCGAAAATTTAATATATAGTGAGATGCTTATTTGGTCCTACTATTTATTATGACTGCTTATATACGATTCTGTTTTAACAACAAGAAGTCTTTTTAAGTCATCATACTCCTTAGGGCTATGATTAATCATACCTATACCGTGCCCAGCCATGATTATATGTTCAGTTCATTATAATATAGTTTGCTTCGTTCCATTAAATTGAACGCATTAGGTTTACCTAAAACTCATCTGCAACCTCCAAGTACATTTTTGATATCACCATCACCAGCTATTAAGACGCGATGCAACGGTTAGCTCCATTTTCATAATTTTTTAATACTACGACCACTGTCAGAATTTTATATTTCTTGAAGCTGACTACTTGATTTTAATTTTGTACAACTTCAGTTTGAATCCAAGCATTTCGGACAAAACTCCACTGAATGCAGATAATATAACAAGTCTTGTGACGTTATACAGGTACGGGTTGCTAGCAAAACTTGATATTTTAAAAGGATCATCCAGTTCCTAAGGGTAGTAAATGAACTTGAAATTAGTAATACGTTCCCAGCTTTATTTCTGCTGCCTGTTCTAAGCTGTGATGAAAGATTACCTTTAACAATTCAGAGGCAAGTTTAAGAACGTTATTTGCCACCAACAGTTCCTCCTTCTTATGCGGTTTCTGTTCCATTTTTAAGTAGAGATTCAGCTACAAACAAATAACAAATAATATTCGAATGTTCAAATTCAACTGATCAAACCTCGAGTCCAGACTCTAAGTACCTGCTCTGTAATAATCACTGAAAGATTCCGGTACTTTTGACTGATTCTAGATCCCAGAGTCATAAAACGCATCAAGTAAAAACCCAGACATAACGACCACACTACAACCTCCACATTGTATAAGTAGTACATTCGGTTGGAATCCTGTAAAGGGGCATGGAAGTTGCAATACAATATTATTAGGATCAACTTACACTTAAAAACACATTCTACCATCATACCTTAAGTAGCTCAACTGACAGGAAAAATATCAGGAATAAAGTAGCTATAAAAGTTCCAGAGACAATTGTGTCCACAGAGCGTTGTGGTCCTCGCCTCTGTAAAGATGTAAACCGTAATTATTATGCAACGTATGATTTTTACCACTGCACATATGCAGTAAGGATAGGTAAATGAAAGTTACCTGAAGGTATGATCTTATGGACAACCACGTTTTGATGTTTCTCACTTTATTCAGTCGAAAATGAGGAATGTCCGATTTTCTAGCTTTTCTTGTGGATGTAAGTCGCGAAAATAGCTTTGCATACAGAAATCTTTGCTTGTAAGTTTTCTCAGCCACAGCCAGCAAGAAAAAAACGAATGCTGCCAAACTCAACCTTTCAACTGTTGAAATTAGTACCATAATCTGAGATCTATAAAGAGGCAAGAGGTACTTTTAAGTAGACACGAAGCCTATTGTAATAGAATCAATCATAGTATGCAAGTCAACTAACTTTAAATCGTTCCCATAAGCGCACAAAAAGGAGCCAGCCAGGTAAGTCATAACTTTTTCAATCTGAAAGTCATCCATCTCGAAACCACACACAAGTCTCCAAAGGCAAGGAAGGAAGGCAATCAAGAAGCTAAAACACAATCCTGCAATAAAAAAATATTCGTTCAAGTTTGAAGTAACTTAACAATGAATAATGTTGCAATATACTAACCCAGGTACAGGTAATCCGAATTCTCTTTAGCACACTCAACTTTTGCAATGATACAGGAACTTATGTCCAACACTGTTAAGTCAGCTTTCATTGCTTCTGAGCCATCCCAAATGGTGCAGCTGATTTTGTCGGAGGAAGCACAACTGGGATTGATTGACTTCCTAGGATGCTGCAAGATCAAAATGTTTCGGACACCTCATAATTAATACTCTTAAAATCCGTATACACTTGCCAGTTTCAAAGTTTCTACACACCTTCTGAAACTCCCACGCAAACGGATGGTCATGCAATTGGTTTTCAGTCATTTCATCGTCGTCTTCCGAGTGAATATTTTCTTCCTCATAATCATCATCTTCGCTATTCGTGGTAACAGCAGTCCATTCTGATTTGGAACGTATCTCATCGTCAACTAAAGTAGCTTCTCGAAATTCTTCTTCACTTGAAGTTTCGTTGTTATTGCTGCTGCAGTCTGCGCAGCTCGTCGTGCTAATCTCCGAAGCTTTGCTCACGTTGCGTTTTCTTAGACTTGATCTCATTCGATATTCGGTTGCTGGAATTTCTGATTCCAAATCTTCCTTTCGTGTCACAACTGTTTCCTTTTGTTGCTGCTGCACAGCCCTCGCTTCTTCCTCTGCAAACTTCCTGATAGTGGCAGTGATATTTCCTTCAATGATACTCTGGTCAATAAGCTCTCTAATTTCCTGAGAGCTTTTTCTGTGAACACTTTTGAAGTTTCCAGCAACAGCTTCATTTTCTCCACTTTCTTGATTGTCTTGTCCGATTTCATCAACGATCCCTTCGTCCTTTTCTGAATTAGAACTAGTCCATGATTTTGACTCATCTTCAAACAGTACTTTTTTACTACCTGACGGGCTACATGGTTCCTCCGGATTTGTTTCCACTCTTGATAAAGATGCTAATGAACAGTTAATTTTGATGGTCGATTTCCGTCGATTTTGTCTGGTAAACCGCCTCTTACTCTTGTATTTCCCAAAGGCTCCACCACTACTACTTCCACTGTTACGACGCTGGTATCCTTTGGTTTTTGCACGTTCGACTTCACCAGTCTTTGAGCCATGAGTTGCTACAATTTGTGAGTGAAGAATAGTCAAAACTATCATAAGCACGATGGGTGACAATATTTCGCTGGTCTGAATCTCTGATATAAAAATGGCATTGCTGGCTTTTTCTTGGTTAAAGTTTTTAGGACCAAAGACGACTTCTTCGATAACTTGTTCCTTGACATTTTGACTAGAAAACGCTTCCGCACTGGCGAAGGAGGAGTTATGAGACGTCCCATCGAATGGTGAAAGTGCCAGTAGCGATGGAAGAAAATTGAGATACAACAAAATATTGAAAACTTGAGCAATATAAAGACTCAGTAATATAGTAAATAATCGCGATGAAGTCTGAGCTGACCACCAATGATTATACAGGGGTAAAAAAATGAACCGAAGCAACGCTTGCCGAGTAACTGTAAACAATCCATGTTTGGGCTTGGCCTTGGGAAATGACGACCCTGTGTGACAAAAAAACAAAGTTCCTATCAATCACTGTATTATCTCGCGTATCCCCACGAAAAGAATAATTTAAGGTTTTTTTACTCATGTTAATGTGCTACGGTCCTTTTATCAGCCAATAACAAACAGTAGTAACTCAAGAAGTGTACTTTCTTTTGTACACACAATGTACTTAATGTCACCCTGCCTGTTACACATTTAAAAATGAAGCAAACCAACCTGAGCATTACCGAATTATACAAAATAATTGAAATAAAAAATATTAATAGTTGTGTTATAAATATTAATGAATTAATAGCAGCAACTTAATGTAAGGTAAAAACGTGTCAACCTTCATTGTATCGAAATGAATTTGTATCTTTAAATAAAACAACTTGGTTCTGAACACTTATATAGAATTTAAGTTTGCTTGAACTACTAACCTCGAACCAAATCTAAGTCTATGAGTTCTGACTGCAGTTTGGCGGATTTTGTTGGGATATGGTTGATTCCATGCAAAATTCGCTGTTCAACTGTGAGCTCCCACTTGGCCTTATCGTACTCTGCAACATGATGCTGATACCTGCATCATCAAATAACAAACACTATTAGCTCGAACTCATGGAAGCTACACGATGCATAGCTGACCCTACGCATATTGGGTAGAAACCCCATTAATGACTCATCAGACCACAAACAAATAAAAGTTAACGTCAGCATAGCATATTTCATATATTGCAGATATACCGGGTGATGATGGAGTTCAGCTCGTCAAAATAAGGCATGTAGATGAATTTATCATACGAAACAAGTTTTCCACACTCCAACAGCGTCTTCGAATCCAAAAGCTTCAGGAAATATGTTTTCACTGATGATAATAATATCAGAGAATCAGTTATTTCTTCCACGAAACTCCAGTAAAGCCGAAGCGAAAAAACCCCCTGAGACTAATGAATTCACTGCAACTGCAAAAAGCTCGTTTAAGAACTCACTCCTTCCCACCGTATTGAATAATTCTGCATGTCCCGATGATTGAGCCCAACTATAAACCAACAGACGAAATAATTCAAAGACTATAATAAATAATATTTTTTTATTTTATCTGCAAGAATAATCACAACCTCATGTCTCTAATGCAATACAGCATATTTATAGCACAATATTATAATTAGCGTTGAATTCTATTCTATTCCCGTATCTCTGTGGTCTCCACTGAAAGTAGATTTATTGGGTTCATGATACTGAGCTTGCATTGATTATTTATTAATTAAAGCGTGCCATATATCACTCAATATCCTTACAACATCTATAAAAAAATTCCTTTCTAATTTAAAGCCGCTTGGAATGTCGATAAATCCCAGATGTTATTCCACCGACTACCTATGAATGGAATAGTTTTGTACAATGATAATATAAATAGCAGCATACAATTTATATACATATACGATCAATGTTCTGCATTTTCATTATTAATCTTTATTCATGCATCACAGCAATATAACCCCGTTTGATAACCTTTATTCCATCCTTCATCTTCCTGCACTTAGTGAATAGTATTCGAAAAATTATTTCAGACAAGGGGAGTGAATGAAACATGGAGCATATTCTCAAACTCCTCAGAATTATGCATCGATCAACAACCAAATACCACGAAGGGATTGTTTTGAATAATTTGTGTTCAGTTCAAAGTTCAAAAACAACAAAAAGAGTGAAGGAAGGAACGAACCACCGAGGAAGTCACCAAGGTGGACGTCAGTGAGGAGCACGAGAGGAATACCCGGAAGACATTTCGCAGTTTTTACTTAAGCTCCAACAAACATTCCTTCCTTCCTTCTCCCCGCTGTCTTTCGACAACGCACACCTCGTCTATAACTTCTAATCTAACCACATAATATACTTAATTGCTTGTCAAGAAAGCAAGATATTTCGAATATTTACACCAACTTTCGAAAACCTTCACGTTGCACAGAAAATTAAGAAAAACTTCATCTGGCACCTCAATTGTTTTTCAAGTTTCAGTTCATCAACACTTTACTGCAACTTTCCTGTGCAGTGTGTAGAAAAATCAGAACCTACCAACTATCACCGAGACTTAATTCTAGTAATTACCCAACAGCTATTGTGTAACATCACTGTAATTTAAAGTTTGTAAACGGAAGAATAAGAAACGCTCACCTGTTAATTTTACATAAACTTGTCGCAAGAAAGAAGATTGCTGTGAAACTGGAGTAGACTCAAGTCAAAGAGTTGGTTTAATACCTCTGGTGAAGTCGTAAGTATTATTGATAATTTTGATTGTGTAAGTTAAGTGAAGATGACAAAGATTGGAGTTGTGGAGTAATTAAGAGTGCTTAAGGTGAGAGAGATTTACATTTACAGAGGAGGAGTAGGAGTAGAGAGAGGTTGATAGCGCGGATGGTAGTGGCGAGTAACTAAAAATATCTTTCTCTCTCCTTCTATGCCTCCAGTGAAAGAGACTCCTCCAATGCCATTGCCAACTCTGCACTCACATTCACACATTCGATTTCTTAAAAGTCCTTGACTATTTCACAAGACTTTCTTTGGCTTCTACTCACATGAACAAATTATATGCACCACAGTCTTCACGTTGGGTATTTTTGTGTGGCCAGAAGCTTGTGAATTCCGTCATCATATGATGATTGATTACTTGATTAGCGTCTTCTTCCAAGTGACGATTTGGTTAGCATGTATTTCACAAGATATGTGTTTGTGGTTTAAGTCATTGGTTTCGTTGATTTAGCTCATGGGACTCGTGATGAATGTGTGAGAGTTTAGAAACGCATGCAGAATGTAGGGTAGAGAGAGATTGAGATGGAAATGAAGTGACAGCTTTTTTAAGTTTTTAAGCAAGCACA
>JAQGAD010002527.1:0-13174 GCA_034696625.1 Isotomurus palustris
CCACGGGAATTGTATTCAATTTTCTCCACAAATCTTTGGAGGCCAGACTCTTTGTCAAAAACTCGAGTCCACCATCCGAAGTTAGTCGAGGGATGAACAGAAGAACTTCGTGTGGTGTCAAAAACCACTCCACCTGAATTTACTTTCGACCATTTGTCAATTTCACACCAAAATCTGGTCATTGCTGTGACGTTTCCCAGAATTCCATTAACTGAATTTCCATCAGTTGGCCATCCAGTTTCGAAAATAACATTCACGTGAGGCCATCTGGGTTTAAAAAATTATCCATTGATTGTTTTATCCATTTTTATATCAAAGAGACCGCAGATACTTCTCGTGTCGAGGAGGAAGATGGAAGTTGGCGACAAATCACGACCAATCCCTTAAAAAAGCGCTCCACTTGATTTTGGATACTGCCGATAATAAAATTACCTCCAGAGATTGAAAATACTTTGCCTTCAATATCTGCGCAGTTTCCGGAACTAATTCCAACACGAATGTCTTCTATTTTTGTAGAACAACTAATGATCGACAAATTTTAACACTTTAAATAAACCTATGGTAATAAAAATATACCGTTCATACAACACAAAACCTGACAATTTGAACCGTCTTTTTTGGATCGGTTACAGGTGAACCTGCTCTTAGTAATACTCAGTTCCTAATTGAATTTTAGACAAGTAGTAACTGAATAGTAAGATTGTGGTCTTTTTTGATTTTGTGAGAGGGGGCATAATTGCCTACCTAGTCATCATAATCGTTTCATGCGTCATTGCAACGTGAAGTAGTTGCACAAGCCTTCTACGATCAATAAATTCTGACAGGAAACTGACAATTTGGTTTCAAGCATTACTGAAGCTTCTATAATTCCATTCCCTATAATTACTTTGTCCTCTTTCAAGTGATGTCTACTGAATAGAGCTAACTTGGTAATTTATGTAAGCATTCAATTATTCACACTTACATCAAAGCAGCAGTTGATACGCCCAATTATTGATTTGAAGCAAACGCTTCGGTAAACCTAAGTTATCTTAGTTCACATCCTTACTAAAGCGGAGGTTTATTTACGCAAAAGAGGTAGTAAGAAGATTATACTTGCACCTTTCAGATCATAATGACTAATTAAGCGATAATTCTAATAACGTAAAAGTTGTTGGAAGTTTTGCATTAAATCAGTTTGATTTTGTTCAGTTTCCATTCAAAGAAATACCAAAATGTTCGGAACGTGTCCAATTAGATTTTCTATTCTTTTTTTAATGGCTAAAGTAATTTGCTCACATCCAAAATTTCACCCTCACTTAAGCTATCTCAACTTCAGTCTCCATGCAGGCAAAGATAATATTCCATTCACTACTCAATGGCCACTTTTGCATGGGCTGTCAGGAAACTTGATAGAAAATTTGAATTCGTATATTTCTTATTTCCCTGGTTGTCTCATCCACATGTACAATTACCAAGGTATAGAGATGCAGTCCTTCTCTGAGCCTATTGTACTAACCAGATTTGATATAATTGGAGCTTGGACTTGGAACCAATACATCCGAGTTGCTCAAGTTGGGTTTTACAGATTTCCAATTCAGAAAGTTCCACGATTATTTAATCAAATGTCAAATTTAAACGCTCAGCTGAATACGTTATTGACAAATCTACCAAAGCACGATGGTACTGCCAAGCTAAATTTGACCTGTTCTATCCGGAATTAAAAGATGCGGTACACCTGCATATGCATTATGGATACGAGTCACTCAACTTTGGACCTTACGTCGATTTGCTAGAAAAAAAAGATCTTTTCTGTGAGTTCTAAAACAAAATTTCTAATTTTAAGCTCTCTCTTTTATGTCTTGCAACCAATTTGGGTCTCGTTGAGATTTCGGAAGTAGTGCACCAATTCAATATTTTATTAACTGTTCCAAAAATGCTAATACTTGAATTTTCAAATAACAGATTCTGCAGAAGCAACCTGGGGAATGAACTTGCGACCAACGTACAACATATTAGTGAGTCTGCCCAATCTAACTGAAGAGACACGTTTGCAGTGGCACAAAATCAACATTGTTTCGTTTCTAAACTACCAAACCAACATAAAACTGTGGATGACAACGGGACCTCTCGATATGCCTTCGTCTTGTGTTGAGTTGCGCCGTATTAGAATTGAAAGAATTCGATACTTGTGTCAGCTTTGTGATCCATGCAAACTCATATACAGGACAGTAAGTGCCATCGATGACATAAGAAACCTTGAAACCAATGTGTTACAAGGAGTGGAATCTCATAAATGGAAGATTGACATTATCCTTCGCAGTCGGCGGGGTAATTGGAAATTCACGTTAAGAAAATACTTGGCGCTTCGATATAATGATAAATTCACACGGGACCGTTCCATGTTTCTGTTAACTTTAGAGTTACTAAAATCAATTTCCTGGAATAGTTCGTTAAGTATCAAGAAAGTAGATGGTTGTGCCGATGTAGACTTATTCGAGCCACTTTGGAGCCTTAATGAGTTACGGTACCAGGCTCATTTAGGAGTTTCTACTGTTGAGTTTACAGGAGGCCATGGAATGTCAGCCTTAACAAATTTTGTGGATGAATTCACTTTTCTTAGTTGTGGAACTCCATTGTCGGAGACTTTATCGTTCAGAGGACTGATAAGTGCTTTCGACATGTGGACATGGATTTTGATTATTATATTCATATTTTTATGGCCTCTTGTTCTATCTTTAATTGAAAACGACATGAGCATCCAAAATCTCATTCGTGACCACGAAGCTTTGTTTTTAGGCTTCGTAATTCTTCTTGAACAATCGCATATACGCGCAACCAACAAAAATCAAAGAGGCTCTTTATACACATTTTGTGGACTGACCATTTTAGTGGCAGTTGTGCTGTCTAATGCATACAGGGGAAATAACATCAGTGATCTCTCGGCTTCACACAATGTAGTTCCATTCAGCAGTTTTGATCAGCTTTTTGATAATAATTTCCAAATTGTGACGTCTAATAAAGCAGTTAAGCCTGGGGATAATTTAAGCTACATAGAGTTTAGCTCCAGAAATAGTTTACACACTGTTAGTTTAACCAAACTGGGAATGGTGTTAAATCTTACAAAATTCCCTCAACACAAAATGTATTCAAATGAATCGATGTTTGACTTCACTATCAGGGAATGGGACAAGGACGACGATATAATGAATGCTACGCTGAATGAATGTAATCGGTCAGCTTTGGTGGATTGGAAGAAGTATCTGAAGCCTAAATACGAGTTACTTCAGAAAAAACATTCTGGCATGGCTTTTATAGGCAAAGAAACTCTCTTTCAACGTGAATTTGGATGGTTCTTCAAGCACTTTTATGACATACGAATTTTGGACAAAGTGTCGATTTTAAAAAATTCAGGAATCTCAAATTTCTGGATGAGCTTGGGGAAACAAGGTTCCGTCACACACCCCAGTACTCCTCAAAAACTCCGAATAACTGGAAACATTCTTAGCATTTTCGTAATTTTTTTTGCAGGACTAATATTTGCTATACTAATTTTGTTAACTGAAAACACGTTGTATTTTGACGCCCTTGGGAAGTGTTACAGCTATCTATACAAATTGTACGTAAATTTTCAATTTTTCAATTTAATTAATTGTTATTATAAGCTTGCCTTTTATTTACTTCGGTCTCTATTAAGAACACTTATTTTGCAGTGTCGTCCATACTAATTGTTAGCATTCATTAAGAAGTAAATGACTTTTTTTAGATAAAATTATTTTGCACACGTGTACCTGGTTAGAGATTAATTTACCCGCCAGTTGAATTTAATTACAGAAGATTTGCACTGGAAATGCTCTATTATACTTTTCATTAAATGAAGAAGTGTAAAATTTGAAAGGCTTAGCCTATTGCACAAAACTTATTAAATAAAATTCTTAAATAATAACAACTTGCTGTGCATGAAGTTTATCAGTGTGCATCGCTAAATTTCTTCAACATGTGTCCATTTAAAATAAACCATTATTTCCACCATTCAGTTAAAAATTCCATAATAAATCTGTGGTATTAAGTAGCACAGTAAAAAAAATTTCAGCGTGCAAACTATTGAATTAAAGAGTTGGGAGCCGTGTGACGTCGGAATTGGCAGCTGTGAACAGTTTTGATGAGAAGTTCTTTTAGATGGGCTTACGTATAGTCAGGATAACTTCTCCAGAGCTTACAAATAATATTTTCATATTTCGAAGGGTTGATATGACACAACTTGAGATTAGCATCATCGTTCAATCAAACTTCGGCTGAAGGAACATTTCGCGGGAACTCTTCCCAAATCTAGAGATGCTCCAGTGACTAAGACGTTGCGAGTTATGGAGAAAATTTTTTCTCTAAGTAAAATTCTTGTCGACATCACAGTTCTTTTCTATTGCTCATCATTACTTTCAAGTTACCACACGAACTTTTATTAATTAAATAATTTATGGAATTCATGTACGAATCACTGAGATACCTTTGATTTACATACAACCGATGCAGCAATTCACAAATGCAACTCCAAAAAGTAGTTGCGTTTTTGCTGAACAGCGAGTAATAACTGTTCTGTGAAACAAATGTAAAGTTAATAAGTGCTTACAATTTTCTACATTTCTGCAATTATGGGTGTTGGATCGTCATAGTGTAGTTGTAGCTCTCCTTGGAGATATTTGTTGTGTGTGAAAGTATCCTGGAAGAATTATGTTGTAATGTCCAAAGTGTAAATGTCCGGGAAACGTGTTGTTATTTGTATCGCAGCACCACACTCAAACGAGTTTTCCTGCAGGGTTGTAAGGCCTCAGGCGTCGCTCCTTCGATGATAAGTGACCGCTGGGATGAGTATGGAGGATATTTTAAAGTTGACTCATCGAAACAGGCGACAAAACTATATGCGCTGGTTCGGATTAATTAGGAATAGAATATAGACACGGGAGTAATTACAACTTCTCCGAAATATAAACTTTATTCCTAATTTAAATAAAAACTGTGATTTTCACTTGAAAACGAGAGCGATGATTTTCACACTACCTTTCACTTCCGCTATCACAATTAGAATGAGAATTTACTCGGGAAAATCAATATAGGTAAAAAATGCCGCCGTGCTGTCCGCCAGCAGACATCACACTCTTTATAACACTAGTTACTACACGTTTTCTTAAATTACAGATAGCTCATTCAAATTGACACTTAAAACTCATGAAAGTGTTAAGTATGTTAGGTAATCGCCTAAAATATTATAATATATAACAATTGAAGATGGCTTAATCTTAATTACTGAGATATAGCTCAATTAATATTACCTAAACCGAACTGGGGCTAAGTGATACAACATTAATAACCATTAACAGCTCTTCTTATAAAATTACAATATCACATACTAATCGACCATTAAAACTCTTCAAAATGATAAGCATGTTAGGTAATCGCCTTAACTATGCAAAGAAATAACAATTGGACCATGCTTATTCCTAATTACAAAAATATAGGTCAAGAAGTATTACCTACACTATACTGGGGTGAAGTGCAACACACACTTTACATGTTAATCTAAATACAGACACTTGACTATTCAATGCTAATTAACTTAATAATACACAATTACATTGACCTTAAATATAACTAAGTACACAACAATAGGTGACCTTTGACATAACATGAAGACCTTGACTGAGCTAACTCCAGTTTTTATAACAATTGCATTTTTGTTAACATTGGTCTTTAAGGAAAATATTACTACTGCTGCGAATCACTCCGTCAATCCACAATTTGCCTAAGATACATTACTGTAAAAATCGAAGTAGGCTGTGAAAACTTGTCGGAAGTAGAGATTGTTCGGAGAATTTATGAAAATCAGGAGCTGTAATTCGGGTAGTCATTAGGGTCAGTAAAAGTGGACAGTTGAGTAAAGCGCGGTGTCGTATCGAGCTTTTATTGTCATCATGACTAGCATCAAGTAGAGGCAATGTTGTTCACCTGTTTCATTTCAACATTTCACACTAGGTACCTAATCTCAAAACAGGAGAAACGTAGTCGGCTGGTGGTCCGTTGGACAGTCTCAAACACATGGAGGCCCCACCGAGATACGGAGTCTATTTCGAGTGACCTGTGGAGCAGATGCGTTATTTGCATTGACAGGTAAATTTATATTTCGAAGCAATCACATTCAACTTTAAGAAGCATGATGATTTGTTTGCATTTGAAAGTGTATGTTTATTTATGATTGAGTAAAAGGAACAATTCTTATGACTCGTAAAGATTAAGCATCTTCATAGAATAACAGACTGTGACTAATAATAAATAGTGATGAAAAATAAGTAAAATAATAAATAAACAAATAATTTGTCAAATATTTAATACCTTATTGTAGTGTATGTGAGTGAGTATGATTTCCCGGTGTCACAGTCAAGTGTGCTAGCCATCTTGTTTTGTGCTGGAGACCCCGTGTTCCTGTGCCTTTCTCACCTCATCCTCCTACTTAATTAATTGTAACCTAATTGGCCTTTTAATAAAGTCTCCTGTTATTAGTGTTAATTTTTGTGTGTGCCAATTGTTAGTCATTCGTGTTACCTAAGTCTCATACACAACAAATTGGTGACGAGGAGCTCGAACTTTTGCGGAGTGCCCAAACTTGTGAACAGTTACAGTGTACAGTGCTAAGGGGTTCCTAGTCCAACATGCCTGTAGGAAAGCTGAATCCCTTTCAGCCGGTCGAGAAGTCATGGGTGGGGGTAATGGGAAATTACCTCTTTGCCAACGACATTGACAAGAAGGACGCGGATAAGGGAGGAGGGAGGAAAGCCGTCACAGTTTTCCTTTCGTCGGTAGGAGTGTCCACCTACACTCTCCTACATGACTTCCTCTATCCTTACAAACCTGAGTCGAAGGGTTTGGATGCACTTGCCACACTGCTCACAGAACACTACAAGCCTGCACCGAAGATTTTCGCAGAACATCACGAGTTCTTCAGCCGCAAGCAGCAGGCTGGAGAACCAATCAACTTGTTCCTTGCCGAGTTGAAGAAGTTGGCAGTTACCTGCAAGTTCGAGGACCTCCACACGTCCCTCCGCCTCCCAATTTATTTATCAATTTATTTTTTGAGTCTCAAGTCTGAATTTGAGGATTTTCGTGGAGGTGGATGGCGTATGATAAAGCTGACGAAAGTAGTGTCCATCGCCTTCAGCATCGAGCAGGCTTAAGCAAGTACGTTAGCTGTTTGTGGAGATCCCTCCACGTCTTTCTCCGTCAGTGGAGATTCCGTCCTCAAGGTTTATGGAAAGAAGTTTGCAAAGCCAGAGAAGTCCGTCCTCCGCTTCCAGTTGTTCTAATTGTGGGCGTGCGCGTGACCTTTCGAAGCAGGAGTGCCCCAACAAGGGCGTGGTGTGTCATGGGTGTCATCGCAAAGGTCACTTTGCCAGGTTTTGTAGTCGTGGTGGAGGTTCAAGAAGCCGCAGCAGTTGTATTTCCAGCAATTCTGATAGGAACTTCAGTAGCGTGCGAGGAGTGAAAACGTCCCTAAGTCACTCCTTCCTATACTGATGAAGGTGTCAATTTGTGGATTTCCTTCATCAGTTGAGTTGAACACGAGATCTGACGCCACATTCATCTCTCAGCGTGAGTTTAAACAGACCGGAAGCCCCAAGTTGGACAAGCCTTAATCCTTTTCTACTTTGACTGACCAAGTGTTTAGGTAGCTGGGACAGTTCACCACCTGTGTTAAATACAATGGACAGACTATCCAGTTGGTACTCGCAGTGAGTGGGACCTACTCAGTATTAGGTCGCGATTTTTGGTGCCAGTTTCCGGTCGATTGGAACAGTGTGCAGTCCCAGGGTGGAAAATTTGCTATTGTGAAGCCCAGTACGGAAATTACCACCATATGTTTCCAAGATCGGGACAAAGTGCTTGCACACGGTTCGACAATTTCCGGACTGTTATGAACTCGAAATTGGTCAATAGAAGAAAAAATATTTATGAAGGCATTCATTACACACAATTAAGCCACGCGTTCATATTCCCTGTAAGTGGCTACCAGTACATAACATTCACTGAATTACTAGGCTGCACAATTGACACGCAAACCTTAAGTTAGGGAAGTCCTATTTCTTGATTTTTCAGCTTTAGAGGTTCGACATTGCTTAGCCTCGGCACCATAATCGTTTTCTTCCATACTGCTAGGTGAGATTATTGCAGAAGTATTTATTACATGGCAAACCTTTTGACAGGAAACCGGCATTTCGGTTCTATAGATATTAAGCTTATTTAATTCCATTCCATAAAATAATGTTTTGTGTTTGTTTAAGTTGATACTTACTAATTACGAGTAATGTACTTGCTAATGTACAGAATTCCTTCCATCATTCAATTACCGACCCACTTACATCGAAGGAGCAGTTCATGTGAGACAGGACGTGAATTATATTACACGTAGAAAGGGTGTTATTTGAACTTGTGAATTATTAATGCGCACTGCCGTGGCTATTGCAAAGCAAATGGTACTAAAGGTTTTTACTTGGACCACTGAATTTAAGTGAGCAAGTGATACTAAGAATTCAGAAAATTCAAGTTATTGAGCGTGTTGCTTTCAATCAGTTTGGTTTCTTAGCAACTTAGCACCCCATCAAAAGGATTTCTGTTTGTTTTAATAATAATCTCGAAGTGTTAGAAATGAGGTTTTATTACACTACGATATTAAGATTCGCAACTCTTCTTTTAGCAATTGAAGTGATTTCTGCTCATCCAAAATTTAATATTAACATAAGTCGTCTTAACTTCAGATCATACACAAGCAATGATGCTCCTTTCACTACCCAATGGCCACTTCTGCATTCGCTGCCTGGAACTTTGATAGAAAATTTGAATTCATATATTTCCTTGTTCCCCGGTTGTCTGATCCACGTGTACAACTACCAAGGTATCGAGATGCAATCATTTTCTGAGCCCATTGTCTTAACAAGATATGAAACAATTGGAGCGTTGAAAATGAATCCCTACTTTAGAACTCCGCAAGTTGGGTTTTACAGACATCCAATTGAAAAAGTGTCACAACTAATGAATCAACGCAATGTCACGTTTAATGACACGAATGTCTATGTGATTGACAAATCTACAAAAGCTCGGTGGTACTGCCAAGCTAAATTTGACCTGTTCTTTCCGGAAATAAAAGATGCTGTTCACCTGCACATGGATGATGAGTACGAGCCTCTCAACTTTGGACCCTACGTCTTTGAGCTAGAAGAATTAGATGATGCTTATGGTAAGTTCCTATAACATGATTGTAATCTTATATTTAGTTCTTTCCTGCTTAACTAACACCAACTAGCAAGTGGTAAATATCTCAGAAGATTTGGATCAAAATCCAACTTTATCGATGAGAGGTTATGCAGGCATAGTTTCTGTTAGCTATTAAGCTATTAGACTATTAAGTCTGCTAGATATGGAAATAGTTACTATTTGAATGATAGCGTATGTCACCTATGTTCTGTTTCAAACGAGATTTTGATAAAACGAAAAAAGTATAGAATTGATGATTGCATTCTGAAATCCATAGATTCCTTGAAAACACCCATGGGAATGAACGTACGACCAACATACAACATACTTGTCAGTTTGCCCAATCTAACTGAACAAACCCGTTTGCAATGGCACAAAATTAACACTATGTCCTACCTAAACTACCAAACTTACATAAAATTGTGGATGACAACGGAATCTCTTGACGTACATTCGTCTTATGTCGAGTGGCGCAGGATTAGAATTGAAACAATTCAATACTTGTGTCAACTATGCAATCCATGCCAACTCATATACCGAACAGGAAGTTCCATCAAACACATGAAAGTACTTGAAACCAATGTGATGCAAGGAGTGGAATCCCACCAATGCAAAATAGGAATTTACCATTACAGGCTGCGAAAAAGTCAGAAAATTACATTGAGAAAATATTTAGCGCTTCTTAATCATTACAAGTTGGATCGAGGGTTTTCCTTGTTTTTATTAACTTTAGAGTTACTGAAATCGATTTCTTGGAATAGTTCTGAACTAGCTGCTGAAAGTTGTCCTTCAGCAGATTCATTCGCACCACTTTGGAGCTTAAATCACTTAAGGAAGCAAGCTCATTTGGGAATCTCTACAGGTGAAATTAGGGGAGGCCATGGAATGCAAGCCATAACAAATTATTTGGATGAATTCACCTTCCTTAGTTGTGGAGCTGCACTGTCAGAGACCTTATCATTCCAAGGCCTCATAAGTGCTTTCGATTTGTGGACTTGGATTTTAATTGTGGTATTCATTTTTGTGTGGCCACTTGTTCTGTCTTTTATTGAAAACAACATGAGCTTTAATAATATCAGCAAAGATCACGAGGCTTTGTTTTTAGGCTTCGCTATTCTTCTCGAACAGTCCCACGTTCGAGCAGCCAACAAAAATCAAAGACGCTCTCTTTATACATTTTGTGGGCTTACTATTCTAGTCTCTATTGTGTTGTCTAATGCATACAGAGGAAATAACATCAGTGATATCTCTGCTTCATTCACTGCAGTCCCGTTTAGTACTTTTGGCCAGCTTTTTGATAACAATTTTGAAGTTGCGACGTCTAATGTATATTATTGGGTTGAACAAAACTTAAGCAATATAAAAAGGAGTAGTGTGGATAGTTTTTATAAGGTTAGTTCATCACAGATGGAAAAAGTGATAAATCTAACGAAAATAATTGACGATGATACGCCATTTACTTTGAATCGATGCAACTGGTCCGCATGGGTTGACTGGAAACATAAATTGAGCCCCGAGTACGAGCGCTTACAAAAAGAACATTCTGGCAAGGCTTTCATTGGCAAAGAGATTCTTTTTCATCGGGAGTTTGGATGGTATTTTCAACACTTCTATGACGTAAGAATCTTGAAGAAAGTTTCAATTTTGAAAAGCTCCGGAATTCCAAATTTCTGGACAGGCTTGGGAGCAAAGAAATCTTTCACGGACCCAAGTATTCCTACAAAATTACAAATAGCTGGTAACGTGCTTTGCATCTTTATTACTTTCTTAACAGGATTAGTTTTTGCTGCTCTAATTTTAATGACTGAAAACATATTTTACTTTGATGTCATAGGAAATAGTCGTAGGTATTTATACAAGGTGTATTCAAATTGCAATATCTTAGACTTTATCAATTTCAATTGTAGGTTATGCTTGAATATTGCTAGATCTTCCTGTGTACCACTTAAATTGAAATCTAGTTATTTCTAAGCATTAGGGATTTGATAAGACTTACATGGCTTTTTCGACTTAAATATCCATGGGAATTTAAATTGACAACTGAATGCTTCAGCTTTCAATATACTTCTTTATTTTTCATGACAGAATGAACTCTTTTGCGGAAGAATAACATATTAAATTCAGTAGTTACATAAATTTCTGTCGTACTCGTTCGTAGTCACAACATATTTATGAGAAACAGGCTTCTTGGGAACTGTTGTTTACTTGTGAGGAATTTTAGGAGGACAGAACTAAAGTTATTGACAAGATCGTTAATTTACGTTTACTTAATAAATTTTGATATGTGCTACTTTCAACAATATAATTATTTAATTAATCATCGTCGTCGGACAATTACGTTGTAGCTTGTATACTATTCATTGTTGTAAAGCTTAAGAGTTAAAAGTGTTTTACAGTTCAGGACATTGCAAAGGTTTTCTTGTAGAGTTGCACACATTTTGTAAATTAAATAAAAAGGTGTAACCGTGGACATCACATAACCCATCCAATGATTACGAGACCAGGGCCGTTTCTCACGTTTAAACAGCAAACTAAGAAAATGAACAAACAATCAGCAGATGGACGATTAATAAAAATAATGATAATAAGCATGGAATGATGAACAGAAAAATTCTCGTAGCACACGCTCAAAACTTCCATTATGGAACTTTTTGAAGACAGCGCTGTAAATACCAGCGAATCTGCAATTGCTCAGTACGTTTTGTTTTATTGGATTCAAATTTGTCAGCACTTGCTTCTATATTTCCCGCGGTTTTACAATCTTAATTATATAAGGAAATATCAGATCAAATAAACCAGATAATCTAACCCTTTATTAATCTAAATTTTTAGCCCAGGCAATTGGGCTTATAGGAGTACATAATGCGTCCGCCTGGACGTCTGTCCGTCGTTAATTTGTCGCAAGTAACTCATAAACGTCTGCAGCTAAAGCTTTCAAATTTGGTATGACTGTTCCAAAAGCGATTTCCTTGTGCCTCGCAAATATCCGACAGGTTGGATTGATTAAGCCTTCTTGTAGGACTGCTAAAATTCGTTGCAACAATTGAACTTGGAATTTGGAAAGCTGTAGATGACAAATTTAAAATTTAAAAAATGTGTTGCGGAAATAACCCGCTAGTTAATGTTAATAGTGACGGGTCGATGAGTGATCAAGATATTTCCAGGTAGAATCATCGACACCCCTGTCGATTAATCGCAGGCGAGTCTGATGATAATTTACACCCAGTTTTAGCCCAGGAAATTGGGCTTATAGGAGTAAGTAATCCATCCATTTGTCCGTCCAGGTTCAACTCGCAACCACGCTGACACAGACTTACAATCATTAGAACACTAGTGTATTTCTTTTTTTTTCTTTTGATTCTTTTTAGAACTGATATCTTTCAGTTCCAGTTTGAAATCCTGATGTGTATGTGAGCCGGCTGAATGCAGTCCCGCCCACACTTAGAACTGTGCTGAGATTTAGAGCAATGAGAAAATAATGTCACGACGGGAAACAACATACTACTCAAGTCAAAATAATATTTAAATGATTTAAATATTCGGAAAAATGATTAAATTGTCATCTAGGTTAAACAGATTAAGTTCTAACTAAGTTTCTAAGAAATAATGATGAATTTGTTTGTGCATATTCCCCCAAGACGTTTTCCCACAAACTTCAAAATTTGTACGAAGGTTAATAACAAAATCTGTCTCAGTCAGTAAACTTTAAACGTAAGAAATATTTATTGTGGAAAATCGGGATAATTAGTTGGTGCCTTACAGATTGTTTTTTACGAATTGTGAACATATTAGGACTAAAACTGGTAATAGTAAACCATGACCATACCTATTTATATACATTCGCTAATGTCAATTCTAAGGGCCAATTCACATAAATTTTGAACTTTGTACTCTGTGT
>JAQGAD010002528.1:0-13170 GCA_034696625.1 Isotomurus palustris
ATTCACTGTAATTATTGTCTTCATTTTGTATGTCAAACATAAAGAGCTCATTTGAGCAGGTTTGATTTGAATAAACTAAACTAAACTAAACTAGCGTGTGTAATAAAGTTTATGAAGCATTAATTAATTAATTGACTGCATTGATAGGTCCTATTATGACTCCTAGAATTAATTACTACAGGTACTTAATGAATTCATAAAGTTGATTCCACTGTATGCAAATTGAGCTACCATTGAGTGTCAATTATTATCCTCAGTTTAGAAAAGCTGTGAAACATGTTGTACTAGTTGTAGTTGTGCTATGAACGAACTCCTTCTGTCCTTCTTCGTCGATCTTTCAATATTACGGCCATCAATTTGTAATTGTAAACTGCCTTTTCAGTTTTTACATTGTCGAGATACTCTTCCCGATACAAGAAGTTAGAATGAAAATTATGCCAAAGAATCATGATTAAAAATTCCACTCCCTTCTTCGTAGTTTGTAGTGAAGAAACATTGAAGTATTTTTCATAAACAACTGGAGAATCGGGTTACACTTTTGTCAAAGAGAAGCGAATACACATTTAGAAATAAAGTACGCATTAACTTCAGGAGTAGAATACAATAAGCTTCTGTGTTTGCTGTGGAAAGCACGTACGAACCGATTAGTATGACTAATCGGTCAGTATTGCCTCTCATATAGTATTAAGCTCATTTTTTGCTATCCTGGAATAACTGTAAGTCCTGACAAATGGGAATCTCATTCATTTCTCCTTCCAGATAGGAACACTTTTGTTGACTGAACAACGCATAGTTCGTTCGACTAAATAACGCTAGAACTAATTGATTGAAATAAAGAGCTTTTTAAAAAAATATTTTTGTAATTGCATGCAAATATTTCAGTGCACCGAACTCCTAATAATGTTAAAAGCTCATGACAAGTGTTTCTCGATACAAATAATCTTTACTTGTTTTTAAAAGGAAGAAATATAATTTATAGAAAAGAATTCACACATATATTATAACCAACCAGATCACAATCCCTGTGATTCTCCGAGCATCGAAATGTAACCAACTTCACATTTCTTTATTCTACGATCGCTAACAACACTTCCTGCAAGTGCATCGTCAACTGAGAAAAAACCTACAATACCAAAAGCCCATTACATTCCACGAAATAGAAATTTTAACTTGCATTCAACTGCCTTCAGAACATTCATAAATGCTGCTTAACTACTCCACTACACAGCTTTCATGCATTTACACTTGAATTTCAATGCACAATTTGCATAAATGCCAAGACAGAGGGTGAAGGGTGTCAACACATAAATGCCAAACACGATTTTACTTCCTAAAGGATTGAAAATTGATGGCTCTATGTTAATCCACAATTTTGTTTGTCATTGCGGATGGTATTGTGCCATAAAAAATATTTTTACTCGACTTGCAAGAGTGTCAGGAATCTAATATTGATTTGCCAACTCGTATTCACTCAAAATTTGTATTCCACTCGTTGCAAAATAAAGGTCTGCATAAACTGGAACAATCAACACGAATCTATCAGCCTACACTGAAACAGTTATTTGTTTCTAGTTGAATCGTAGTAGGTGTAATTGTTAACGCAGCTATTTTAAAAGACAGTCATGCTCTCATTCAGATGTTCTTAAAAACGCAATCAACAATAAGCGAAACCGAACATTCACAAATAAATATTTGTACCTCTCAACTTGGCTGATAAGGTGTAATTTAAATTTATGTTCTTTCTGCTGATACGAAGACTTGTCACAAATTGCAACTATTTATTGCTGTCTTCTATGACTTTTTCTTGCAATGTTTTTAAAGCCAAGAAAAAATTAAACTTTTTATCTTCTTTAACTGTACAGTACTTTAATCAATACATGGATTTCAGTGATAGGGTCTACTTAATTTTCTATTCAGTGTGAATATGAATAAATGTTTCACATGTTGAAGATTACAATTGCTTCTAACACAATTTGCATAACATATAACAGAGCTCGCAGCACAGAACTTTTAACAAAATTAAAGCAAAACCTGCAATCACTATGAAGTATCCTCAAATTCGAATTGAATCTTTTGCTATGAAAATTATTCTACTATGAACGAAATTCTAGTTTGTCGAGCGTTTTGTATCACAGCCATCGATTTGCTGTATTGCATTATGAGTTTCGAAATTGTCAAGATATCCTTCCCAACAAGATGTTAGTGTAGAGACGACCCCAAAATATTTACATCAAAAAATTCCACTCACTTTTTCGTAGTGTGAAATCAATGATGTGTTTTTCGTAAACAACTTGAGAATTGACTACGGTTTTGTTCAAGAGACACGAATACGCTTTAAAAACAGTAAACTCATTAATTTAAAGCGTACAATACTGTGTTTCCTGTACAAAACACGTATGAAAATGATTAATATGTTTTCCCACTGCATTTCATTTAGATGTGATTTTGTGCTTTAGTACCCAACAACTGTAAATCCTCACGAGCGGACATAATCCTAGTTGATCCTTTCAGAAATGAATGTTTTGTTAACAGACTGCTTCGGTGGCAATAATTCCAGCCATAAGAGCAAGTGAAGAATGGAATTTCGTGTGCACTTCTTCGTTGCCATTTGGAGTTCTTAGTATTCCTCAATGAGCTAAACAGAAGAGGACAGGGCATATTCTGAAATGAATAGGAATGAGTATGAAACAATAAAAAGATGACGAATTTCAAAGCTTCACGTGAGAATGACAGAGTCTCAGTTCTGTTTCCAATCAAATAGTAATTGCCTGTATTTTTTCCGATGCATTTCCTACAGAATTAAAATTCCATTGTTATGAATAATGCATCCAACTCTCAAAGCAATCGGTACAAAATTCCAAAATGAGTTTGTCACTCACGTGACGTGGCTGCCAAGAAACCTTTCTTCAACTGTTTCCACTGGCTTAGTAATCCAATGTCTACACAGAAGTTGACTACTCCACGAGATAAAGTTTGTGTCAATAATATTTCTTTCGAATAAGTGCTGTTTAAATTCTACCCACATGCCAATGATAAGCACAAATGCAGAAATTTAAACAAGTCGTTTATTCCGAAACAACGAAACAAGTTTATTCAAATGTATAATTAATCTAAAAATGTTTAAGGGTAACACGTAGAATACAAGTTAGAGTCCATGATAAGAAAAGACCTGATCGTAGACCTGAACGGAGATTTGGTTTTACCCTTCACACCACATCAAAAATTGCAATACACGTTAAGCCTCAAATCTTAAATCTTTTGTCAAAGTTGTTTGTGCTTTGCAGTAAAAACAAAGTTTCTACTCGAATAGAAGAGAACCGTCAAGAATTAAATATTGATTTAGCAACTCGAATTTACTTAATATTTTTATTGCACTGGTTACAAGAATAATACATTCAAAATGCAACAACCAACAGTAATCGAGCAGCAAAACTTCCAAATTAAACGGTTGTGTATCTCCAGCCGAATTTAAGTTAATTTTATCCCAATTACATAATAAGATCACTGTACTCTGATTTGCTGGTTTCATGTAATAGCTGTAATACTATTATATTACATTTAAAATGACAATAAACTTCTAGATTATTTAAAGCATAAAACAGATAATATAAGAATCATTAGCAGAAGAACCATAGAGAATCTGAGGTCCTCAATCAGTCGTATCAAAAGCTTTTCCGAAATGTTCCTTATAGTCTCGTAAACTAAATTTTACACTACGTTTCTTTAAGGTTGACTGATTGACCAAATATTGAAGGAATAACCAATCAAGCACTGTCCAGGCCATAGACCTTCCCTTCGTACTAACCAAGACGTGCAACGTGTAAAAACTCCAAGAGACAGTCAGCTGTCAATCTATTACAAATTATGAGCTGTGTGTCCGGTCTCATCCCGTTTCATTGAACATACATCATTACCTTGATAACACTTGCACTTCTGATATTTTATTTCTTAAAATTATACAAAGGATCATAAGACGCAACACGCTTGAGCAGCTTGCAGTATTTGACTGAAAAAATTTTCAGTCTAGAAGGTAAAGGATATTTAAGGCGTGGGTGAACAAATTGTTCCCCTACAAGTCCGCTGCTGTCTCTTAAAAATATTTCGAACTATAAAGACAGCTTGGCATGAAGTTTTCCTCTCCTTCCTACTGTTATAACCAACTGCAAACACTTCGATACATAGAACTCCTGATGTCACCAACAAGCAAACAAGAAACACTTTAGACAGATCTTCTAAAACTTGCAGGCGTATTGGAACAGCCTCCAAGGATAACATTTGTCGAAGTTCTTCACCATTTTTTCTTCCACCACGCAGATTAAATGTGATTTTCCGTCTTAGTAATACTTGATTCTTGTTTTGTGTCTCATTGATCTTCAGAGATTTTATAACAGAATAAGCATTAGCGTGATTTTCCCAATACTGGTACAACCCGCCTTGTGTTAACGCCCCAAAGGTTTTAAATACAAGAGGAGTTAGCGCATTTATATCCATGATCAAAATTTGTCGCGAGCTAAATAAATCAACTGCTTCTCTCTTAATCAGTCTGATTGCAGGGAAATTATAGTTAATTATATGCTTCAATTTTTCCAATTTATTTAATGGATCAATCACAGCAAAAGTATTGTTTGTTTTCAAAACTTCTTCCAACTTTTTAAGTAGGTCAATGTTACTTTGCAAATGTGTCCTAGATTGGTTCCTAACCTGCATCAAAAATTTAGAGCTTGCAGCTTCAGCTGGGAACTGTTCTAATAGCTCAGGAACAATAAAAAATATTAACTGAGACCGTGTTATAGTTCCACTCCCCCTTTGGAAGCCAAATCCGTCGTCAAAATCCCAGGATTCAAATGTATGCAGTGTCATGTTTGAATCTAAGACTTCTTGTAAGGAATTCGGCAAATTCGTGAGTTCGAATTTCAATAGCGATGAAAACAAGTTGCTCTTATAGAAGTTTCCCATCATGAAATTAAAGAAGGACAAAAAAGTCACGCTCATTATAGTGCAATTCCATTTCAGAGTAAATTTCGAATATCGGAGAAGTGTGACAGATTGTTCCAATAAGGTACACATGATCTTAAGTGAAATGTCAAGATACCTCGCCAAGCTACAGTCCATATACCCACACACTAAAATCATAGAAATAAGGGATACTATCACAACAAGCAAAATCCAAATATCTGCACCAAATGGGTTTTGAAACGCCGTCGTTTCACTGTACTCAGAGTCAGTGACAATTGCCAAAATGTATGGCTGAATTGAAAGTGAATGCGAGCAGAAATCTTTTGGGAATTTCTCAAACAATAGCTTGTTTAAAATTCTTTTTTCAATTATTGACTTTGACAGCGTAGACCAATAATACATCTCATCGAAATCCGGTTTGAGAGGCGATGTTGTGAAGTTGTACTTTTTACTTGCAAACATAATCGCACATTGAGTTTCAGGAGTGTTCAACTTATCCAAGCGCAAACTGCAATCCTTCAAATTCGTGTTAATTGACACATCTTTGTTATGTACAGTCTGTAAAACGAACCTTCCATGAAAATGTTTGGGATACCTTTGACGCATAAAACGAAGAAGCTCTGTTGGTTCTGTCGATACGAGCTCAGTTGTTTCACAATCTGACCAAAACGAAGGACATCCACTGTTCACTACTCTTATTCCCGTTTCAGTGTACAAAAATCGCCTTGTTCTTAAAACGTATTGGAAAGGGTCACCATTAGCATTACCGGTAATTTCCGGGTAGCTTGCTAACCAGGAAAACGTGGGAATTTTTAAGAACAGATACGTTGGACGTTCTCTCAAACTAAACATTGCCACAAGGACCCCATGTATATACCAAGAAACGAACCTTGGGTTCAGTCCTTTTGTATAGACGAATGCCAAATACGTGTTATATAAACATTTTTGAGTTTGATAGGGCAGCAACTTAATTCCTGGATAGTCAAACCCTCTCTGTGTGTGTGTATATCGTCCCCAATCAAATGAAGTAGAGTTAATGTTGGAGAGAAGAATAGGATTAGTAAAGAGTCTATTGTCCGAAGGAACAAATGGCAAATGGAAATCACCAATAATTTGAATTGTGCATGGAATAATTAGACTAGTGATTGTATGCTCCATTTCCCACTAAAAATTCCTATTGAAGAGTTATTTTTCACGAGGAAATACCCTGGTTCAGGCTCAGAAGACTCTTTCCATTGTGCATTGGGGTTTTGAATGTGCGTGGATTAGATACATTTTGAAAAAATTCTATTTCCCAGTATAATGCAAATAAACATTTCTGGTAATGCTTTTTAGTTCTGCTGCAGAAGAACTTACACTGAAGAACAACCCCGGATATTTAAACCTCAAAGCTAAGTCCAATGATGCACATGATACTAGGCTATTTTGACCCTGACAGAGTATATTTTGTTTACATTGAAATTCTAAACAGAAACTTCGAACACAAAAACGTAACAGAAGAATAAAAAGTTTTTCAAACGACAAAACAACCATTACAAGGACAGAGTGTATGTAATTTTAACTGCGCCCTTTTGTCTATCTGTATTATTCTGTATACCACAGAATTCACGTAAACATTACGATCAACAGAAAAATTTAAGATTACTTTATCTCCTGGATCTTTTGTTATGCGGCATAACAAAAGATCCAGGAGATATAGGTTGGGCATAACTTATGCCCAACCTATACATTTTGTGTACAAAGCTTTATCCATAGAATTAAATATTTCGGCAACATAATCATTAACTAAGTTCATAACTGTTTATTTTTATATCATTGGATCGCCAATATAGTTCACATGCACAATAATAAATATTCCTGAAAAGAATTGCTTTTCAGAATCCCAAATTAAATATCTACAGGGAAGGGTAAATTAAAATTCTAAATTTAGTCTCATCGCCACCACCACCACCTTCAAAAAACGATTTGTTATTTAATTCGAAAAAGGTAATAACATTCAAGTGCACAGTTCGTTATAAGTTGCATTTCTTTTTTAGAAAAGAAAGTGAATAAAAATATCTGGTTTGTCTGTGTAATAAAACCAACTTTCCTACAGGGTGAAAAGAATAAACACGTCACAAGAATAAAGGATACAATTCTAATCATCTGCATTGTATTCTTCAGCGCCTAAGCTTAAAACAGTTACATGGCCAATCAGCTTGATAAATCCGGCATTGATTCCTTAACCTTTTAATTTTGCTCTGGATTAAGCGAATATTGAATTACACATGCTTTCCGTGTTCAGGTCTCCACGAGGTGTTGCAATTTTATCTTCTGAAAAACGACTGATTGCCAACAATGCAACAGAATGAGCGACCAAAGAATACATTATGAAATAGAGGCAAGTATTTTTGGTTGACCTGGACACATCTTTCAAACAATTTGGCATTCATCCCAAAGATTGGGTTTATGATTTTTTTACGCAGCCAATTTTACTATTCGTGTATTCAAATTTGCACTTATAAGATAAATTTGATGTCTTTCTGTCAATCCTACAGTTAATTTGAAGCAAGAAATCATGAACCGCTTGGCGTCTGTCACGCGAATTGATATCACTTTCTGCTAATATAACATACAAAGAAGTATATTTCGAACAACAGTAGAACCTTATCGATCAACCAGGTAACCTTTAAGGCTAAAGATGTGAGCCCTTACGGGGTCTACTACTTATCGTCAATAATCGTCTTGGGCAATAAAGACCGCTTGGCTGCTTGGCATGAAGTTTTCACTCTCAATATATTGCAGTAGCACCTGGCTGCAAATATTTCAGTGCACAAAACTCCCAATGTCACAACTAGGCATAAAATAAACATCGTAGACACATTTTGAAGAACTTGTAAACATATTGGAGCAGCCTCCAAGGATAATATTTGTTGAAATTCGTCTCCGTTTTTGCTTCCACTCATTGTCAGTAACTCAAATGCAATTTGCTGTCTTAGAGCTGTTTTATCTTTACTTTCCGTCTCATTAATCTGCAGAGATTTTATAATAGAATGAGCATGGATGTGTCTTTCCCAATATTGATACAAACCACTTTGTGTCAACTCCCCGAACGTTCTAAACACAAGTGGAGTTAGAGCATTTATATCCATGATCCACATTTGTCGTAAGTTGAACAGTTGTATGGTTTCTCTCTTAATCACACTAACACCTGGATAGTTATAGTCTATTATGTACTTTAATTTTTCTAATTTTGTTGAGGGATCAATTACGGCAAACATTTCTTTTGTCTGCATGAATTCTTCAACGATATTCCTTAGGCCAATGTAGCTTTGTATATTTGGTTTAGATTTATTCCTCACTTTATTCAAAAATGTGGAATACGCTTCATCTGCTTGGAACTGGTCTAATAGCTGAGGAACAATAAAGGTTATTAATGGAGATACTAGACCAATTTCAAAACTATCATCTGAGTCAAAATTCCAGGATTCAAATGTGTGCAACGTTATATTTGAAGTAAAAACTTCTTTTAAGGAATTCGGAAAATTCGCGAATTCGAATTGCAACAGCGATGAAAATAAATTGCTCTTATAAAAATTTCCCATCATGAAATTAAAGAAGTACAAATAAGTCACGCTTATAAAAACGTAATACCATTTTAAAGTAAATTTTGCCTGGTGGACAAGCGTCACAGATTGTTCGAATAATGTCGACGAAACTAAAATGAATATATTAACAAAACTGACTAAATAAGCGTCTGTATACCCACACACTAATGTGAGAGTGGTGAGAGATATAACCACAAGAGTCAACATCCAAATGACAGCACCAAATGGATTTTGAAATGCCATTGTTTCCCTGTACTCAGAGCCAGCAACAATTGCCAACACGTATGGCTGAATTGAAACTGAATGAGACGAAAATTCCCTTGGAATTATCCCAGAATTCATGATGTTTAAAATGTGTTTTTCGGTTAATATGTACGACAGCTTAGGCACATAGTTTGTTATAGGATAATTTGGTATCAAAGTGGACGTTGTAAAGTTGTATTTTTTGCTTGCCGCCAAAACTGCACATTGAGATTCAGGAGTGTTTAATTTGTCAAATCTCAAACTGCAATCGTGTAAGTTAACGTTAATTGACGTGTCCTTGTTGTACACGCCCTGGAAAACAAATCTTTTGTTAAAATTCTTGTGATGTTTTTTACTCAAGAACCGATGAAACTCTGTCCGTTCTTTTGATACGAACTCAGTCATTTGGCAATTAGCCGAAAACGATGGACAACCATTGTTCACAACCCTCATCTCTGTTTCAGTGTAGAAGAATCGGCTGGTTTTTAAAGAGTATAAAAGAGAATCACCGCTGTACCAACCGACCACATCAGGGTAACTCGTTAACCAGGAAAACTCGGGAATTTTAAAGAAAATATACTCCGGACCCTCTTTTAATTTAGGCATCATCTTAAGCATGGAGTGGATAAAGTAAGCGGCAAAGCTAGGAGAGAGACTTCTTGTCGTATAAACGAATGTTACAAGAGTGCTGTATAAGCACTTTTGTGTTAGAGACGGGAGTAATGTAAATACTTCGTCGAAGTAATGGAATTCATTATACCGCCCAAAGTTTTTTCCAGTAGAATGGGTGAGAAGTACAGGAGTGAACTCCGTATCCAATGGAACAAACGGCAAACTGAAATCTCCAACAACTTGAATTGTGCATGACAAAATAAGTCTTGAAATTGTGTGCTCCATTTCTCCAATAATATTTCTGTCCATGGGCTACTGTTCCCAAGAAAATTTAATGATTGCTTTGAAGCATGATCTCAGAATTTACTGATTAAATGGAATGTAACTGTTTCCGCGGGCTTATCAACTGCACTTCTACTGCTTGGATTAATGCTGTTCAGGGATAATTAGGCTTTACACCAAATGAAAAGAGTTATTTAAGATGATCTTGACACCTGCTGGAATAGAATTTACACTGAACAGTATACCTTTTGAGGCATTCAATTTACAAAAGATCCTGTGTTGCATAGCTATCCCATGTAGCATATTTGAAATTGTGTATAGTAAACTTAGTTTAAGTTTGAAATAAAATTATTTTTCAGAAGCCTCCAAATCTATAGGAAAAAGCACAAGAATAGTAAAGTTTGTTAAACGACGAAAGAACGCCTTAGTTGCCTACTCTAACAGAGACAAAAAATATATGAAATTTCAACTCCACGCTTTTGTCTGCAGATGATACCGAATTAGTTAGTGTTATGCATCGTACACTTTTCATGCCAAACTTTAACCATATAATCAAAGAATTAAATTATGTTTTCGTCTTGTTCGAAACTCGGTATTTTTTTTCGTTTTGAATAGGATTGGGTGTTTGTTATGGCTGAACTAAATAATAAGCGTGTTTGTTGAATATTTGTCGTAACACAATAACCCGCATGGAACTATTTGCAGGACAGTATAGATTTTAAATTCTAATTTTAGTGTCCCATAACCTCAGGTTCTTCATAAACGCCTTTGTTCTTAAATCCTTTTCTAAATTTTCTTTGCAGATTCACGCTCTGCTTTTGAATTGATTACAGTGCCAAAAGTAGTACGTTTTTATTGTTGTTTTGTAAAAGGATATAAGCTTTCTTTGTCATCGAAGTTTGTATTCGTTAATCAAAACAATTTTTCCACACAAATGATTGAAATAATAATGCCGAAATGAGATCGGATGCATTTATAATCCTCTGTTTTTCACCCACAGTACCGAAACTAAAAACAAATTTTACATAACCAAACAGGAATTAGGCGCAGAGACAACCTATGGATGTTTACTAAGTTCTACTGTTTGAGTAACGTAATATGCTAATTTATCAGTTATCTATTTTCATTAACAAGAAATGTTACCAACGCATAACTTTATTAAATAATCAGCAGAACGCTAAAACAATACTTGGTTAACAATTTGAATAAATAATAGAAGGATTTACACATTATTCTTAATAAGCCAACGGAATAAGTTATTTGTCCACTTATTTTTTCTCACCAATCACAAACGTCCTTTGGCCATGTTGTTATTCTTGTATGATCTTATTGAAAAATAAAATGTTACCGATATTTCAGTCCATAGAATTCCTAATGTCAAAAGAAAACATATAATGAACATGCAAGCCAAATTTGCAAGTACTTCCACACGTACTGGTGCAGCTTCCAATAATAACAACTGCCCAACTTTGTCATCTTCTTTGGCACCATAGAGCAACTTGGATATAGTTTTCGTCTTAAAAGTTTCCCATTTTTATATTTATTTTCTCGATTCAACAAAGGTTTCTTGATGACTGAGTAGACGTTTGAGTGTTTTCCCCAGCGTTGGTACAAACCGCTTTGAAACAGCTCACCAAATGTTCGGAATAGAAGAGGAGTGAGAACATTAGAATGCATAATCCATATTTCCCGCATGTTAAATACTTCTACCGTTTCTCTCTGAATCACACTGACATTCGGCGAGTTGAAATTTATTATGAGTGTCATTTCTTCAACTTTACTGAAAGGATCGAGAACAGCAAACGTTCCAAATGACTTCGTATAATTATCCAAAAATTTCCAGAAGTCAAAGCTGGCTTGTGTGTTTGGATTACATTTGTGCATTAATCGCGATAAAACAGTAGAAAAAGGATCGTCTGCTTGGAACTCACGTTGCAGGTCTGGACCAATAAACTTTAACAAAGGAGAAACTAAATTACCCCATGCCCCCGATTCAAATGTTTGCAATGTCATATTTGAATCTAAGACTTCATATAAGGTATGAGGAAAATTCGTCAATTCTTGTTGCATAAAAGATGATAACAAGTTGCTCTTATAAAAGTTTCCTATCATGAAGTTGAAGATGTTCGAAGCAGTCACACATATAAAAACGTAGCTGCATTTTCTCGTTGAATTGCAATGCTGTAGAATTTTGACTGATTGTTCGAGTGAAAGACATGTGACACTCAAAACTAGGTCGAAAAAGCTGAGTAAACTACAATCTTTGTATCCACAAATTAAAAGGATTGCAGTGACAGATATCACAAGAACACATAAGCTCCAAATCACAACACTGAATGGATTTTGAAATGCTGTTTTTTGGAAAATTTGGAATTGGTCACAACTACCAACTCATATGGGTGAAACGAAACCAAGTGATGCGAATAATCTACTGGAAACAATTGTTTAATGTTTACAAAACTCATTACATCTTTTCATTTAATGTAGTTTGGAGAACAAATCTTCCATTAAAATTTGCTAGATAATTTGGTTGAAGGTAAAGCTGAAAGTCTGCTGGTTTCGTAGATACGAGCGTTGCAAGGTTACAATTTAACATACCGTGATAGCAACCACTATTCACAATCCTTATCTCCATGTCGGTGTAGAAAAATCTCCTTGATTTCAAAAAGCATATAAATGAGTCAGTAGTAACGAAATTTGTGTGGATTGAAAACCAGGAAAAACTTGGAATTTTAAAGAAAATATATGACGGATTCTCTCTTAACCTAGGCATTGTGCTGAGAATGTAATACATACGAAAGTAAACCGGCTTGGGCTCAAGAGAACTCGGAAATATGAATGTCAAGAAGATGCTATTGAAGCATTTTTGGGTTTGATATGGAAGGGACTTTTGTCTCGTGTACGCAGATGGTTTATAGCGACCCAAGTGCGACGAATTAACCTTAGAAAATAAAACTGGAGTTGCAATGTTCTGCATTTGTTCATCATTTGGAAAATATTGCGATGGAAAATCTCCGATCATTTGGATTGTGCATGGACTTACCAAACTGGAAATCGTGTATTCCCTTAGTTTATTTTTCCAATTTCCAATTCGTGAATAATTAAAGCATTACTGAAGACTTGAAATAGTTTTTTGGGCTGTTATAATGGGCGAGAGAGAGAGCAAAAGAGTTGCAAAATTAGAAAAAGTCTTTGTTGTTCCTTCACATTCTCAAATTCCGTGAATTTTACGTTCGTTGAAAAGAATCGCCGATTGAAAATTGCTTTACGAAATGAAATCCAAAATGTTTCCACACTCACCGTGGGTCATTTAGCCAGTTGGTACAAAATATGAATTAATTTGCAGAAATTATATTACAGCTTTGTCACATACGGAAGTGTAGTGACTAATCTGTATGAGTAATATGTGTTGTTAATGTACAGGGTGTCCCATATGTCGCGCAACTAGACACGATGACAACGAAAATATTATCTTTAAAATATCGACTGT
>JAQGAD010002529.1:0-13156 GCA_034696625.1 Isotomurus palustris
AACTGCTCCAGTTACCAGTTCTACATATCCAGTCCCAGCACACATCAATTCATTCATCCTCCAAATGATTTTATGTCCTAAGACCAATCAAGCTTAAGCTATCTCTAACAAGAGTTAATATTGAAGAAAACACATGTATTTAGTTACTTCATCCATACTAAAAAGACATGCACATTGCATACTACTGACACTATTAGTACACTCTACTTCGGTAAACTTCCCAAATTACAAACTTAATAAGCCCTCAGCTCTCATCATCATCATCCATTTAAATTCATTTACTCCTTCCTCCGCACGTCACACTGCAAAAAACAGGTTTTTCGCAAACACCGAAGAACGGGCCTGCATTTCTGCACTCCATTTCCACCATCCTTCTCGACGACAATGGTTTACTTCTGAAAGCTGTCAACACTCACCATATTCTTAAACTTAATCTGAATCTGTCTGCGAGGATTGTCCGGGTGAAGAAATAAAGTAATAGTCTTGCAAAGAGACAAAGAGGGAACGGGAGATAAGACATTGATTCGGGTTGCATGTGATTCTGCACGAGGATGTCGTCAACTCTCAAACCAAATCCTTCATCTGACTTGGACATAAACCAAGTGGGGAGTAACTCCCAACTGAGTCCCAGCAACAGACCCAGTCGAACCAGAACTATCAGCAATACTCTCGAGGTTCAGGATTTCTACCCGCAAACACCTGTGAGAAGTAAGAGTCCCTTCAGGAGAGGAAATATGGCGACGTCAGGGGCTGGAGGGGGCAAGGCCATGACCCAAGGGTCCTGCAAAGGAAAGGGCCTCGCTGTCTTCACATCTGGGGGAGATTCACAAGGTACTAATTTATTATTTAAATCTATAGATATTTGAAATCCAGATTTTTGAAATCCCATCTATATATCACTGATTATTAGGAATGAACGCTGCTGTCAGGGCTGTCATTCGAGTTGGAATCTACTTAGGATGTAAAGTTCACTTTATTCGTGAGGGTTATCAAGGGATGGTCGACGGTGGGAAGTATATTGAAGAAGCTAATTGGGGTTCGGTGTCGTCGATTATTCATAAGGTGTGGTGATTGGTTTTTAGAAAGCTTTGTTTACCAAAAAATTGGAGACTATATAATGTGTACTAATAATGTTGGCAGGGAGGGACGGTGATAGGATCAGCGCGATGCAAAGAGTTCAGGGAACGCGCAGGCCGGCTAAAGGCAGCGAAGAATTTGATCGAGAAAGGAATCACAAATCTGGTTGTTGTTGGAGGAGATGGATCGCTCACTGGAGCCAATCTTTTCAGACAGGAATGGAAAGGCTACCTGGATGAATTGGTTAAAACTAAAGAAATCACTGAAGAACAGAAAACAACGTTCTCTCACCTTAACATTGTGGGCATGGTTGGCTCCATTGATAACGATTTCTGTGGAACTGACATGACAATTGGTAACCATTATATTTGACCTTTATTTTCGTTCGTAACCTGTACTTGAAATAAACTAAACTTTTATCACCAGGAACGGACTCCGCCTTGCATAGAATCATTGACTGCGTTGATGCTATCGTTTCGACAGCGATGAGCCATCAGAGAACCTTCATCCTGGAAGTTATGGGGAGACATTGCGGGTACGTTCGTTCTCCATATTCAGCTAACTGTTGATGTGATTTTGATATGTAGACATTCTCAGATCATAGCTTTTCCCCATTCGTCGACAGCGCAGTTTTGCAGCAATTTTTATGCTGTAAATATGAACTCATAAATATGAAGGTGTATCATTTGCAAGGTATTTGGCAGTAGTAGGTGCTCTCACTTCTGAAGCGGATTTTGTTTTTGTCCCTGAAGATCCTCCTCCGACTGATTGGCCTGCAAAACTGTGTTACAAGTTAGAACAGGCAAGGCTTGAGAGTGTCATGAAAGTCAATAATTAGTGTGGGGATTATGCTGACATCATCTGAGTGACAAATGATGATATAGTTGTATGAAGTGTTGAATCTTTAGACATTCTTGCGTCATTATCAAGTTAGCACTAAGACCAGTTCTTTGGGTCGTAACTTTCATCTGTTGTTAGAAAGAACATAATATAGATTCAGTTAGTTAATTACTTCAATCTGCCGAATTGCTTATTTCTCCTGCTAACGTGTAGAATTTTTCGACTCAGATACTTGGCTCTAGTTGGCGCACTTGCTAGCGAAGCCGATTTCGTGTTCATCCCCGAGTGGCCTCCAGATGTTGACTGGCCTACTAAACTCTGCCGGAAACTCGTTCAGGCAATTCTAAAACTGCTTTTCAGTGACTAAAACTGCATGATATCGTCTTGGGTTTGCATGCGGTTTTAGACTAGCTTTCTCAAGACTTTGAATGAAGTCTGAATGTAGAATACAATACGTAATATAGGAAAGAAACGCAGGTCAGAGGCTCAACATTATCATCGTAGCAGAAGGAGCAGTAGATAGAGAAGGTAAAGCTATCACTGCGGAAGACATCAAGAACGTCGTCGTTGAAAAACTGAACCAAGATGCCAGAGTTACCGTTTTGGGTCACGTTCAGCGAGGTGGAAGTCCATCTGCCTTCGATAGAATTTTGGTACGACCGAATTTCCTGGTTTGATTTTCGAATAATGTTCACCTGTCAAATAATCAATTCTGGTTACTTTTAGGGATGTCGCATGGGAGCAGAAGCTGTGATGGCTCTAATGGATGCTACGCCTGATTCGGAACCATGCGTTGTTTCTCTGGACGGAAATCAAGCAGTACGAGTTCCTTTAATGGCCTGTGTGGAAAAGACTCAAGCTGTCGCAAAAGCCATGGCTGAGAAGCAGTGGGAGAAAGCTGTTCAACTTCGTGGAAGGTGTGTTTGCGATTCAGAAAGAGTTCAAACCCTAGTTTCTAATCTCATCTAAAAATTGCAGGAGTTTTCAGAGAAATCTGGAAACTTTTAAAATGCTCACTCGTCTGAAGCCACCGAAGAGCGCTTTCGATGCTGAAGGACATGGAGTGGTAAGTCACTAGCTCATATTAAAAGCTACAATTTTGCTATATATTTCATTTCATTCAAGTGGAATTGTTTACTGTTTGGTCGAAAGCGAGTTGTGTGGCGTTAATTATCTTGCTCAGTTTTACTCTTGTGACTACGTGTAATTTAACGTGTATATCTTTTATGCATTTTTCATCTTATGCTGCAACTGCGTCACCGATAATGAAAAAATAAATCAGCAGGGGACTCAAGTTCAAAGACAACTTACAAAGGTATTTTTCGTTGAGATGTCTCCCTCGGTACACACCCTTTTCCTGATCGACTTAGCCCTCACAGCCTTCACAGTCCAAAATCTATTCTGCTCTGTAGTCAGATTTAAAATAGAAAATATTGTAGAGTCACAAATCATTGATATGATTCTGTGAGGACAATAAGTCAACTTTTGTCACAGCTACGTACTCTTATATTTTTGTCCTTATAGCCGATAGTTTGACCTTATCAGTTACGATTATTAACACTCTGTTTGTAATTTCACGCAGCAAGATACTCTTTGGGGATCCTCGGTACGTGTTTAATAGTACAATAGTATCGATGTTTTTAAAAATTGCCGTAGAACTGGCCATTTCGCTATTGCGTTCATATCATATAAATCAATGTAGAAGCTTTCGCACTTGAAGCACACAATATAGCTGCCTATTAGTATTAAGATTAATAGTAGCTCACTGCTTTAAACAAATGCTTTAATGTCCGCTACACACACTTTTTCGAGAAATGTTTGCAATGTGTGGTATAAATCGTTAAATAATGCACCATTACTGTAATCAATTCATAGGGAGGATTCACTCTGGCAGTTGTTCATGTCGGTGCTCCATGCTGTGGAATGAATGCAGCTGTGAGGTCTTTCGTGCGAAACTGTATTTACCGTGGGGATACTGTAATTGGAATCAACGATGGCGTTCAAGGATTGACCAGTGGAAATATGAAGGAAATTTTGTGGTCCGATGTGACCGGATGGGTTGCTCAAGGAGGCGCCTTCTTGGGAACTAACAGAACTTTGCCATCACCGGAAACTCTCCCCCTCATTTCAGAACAATTAAAGAAAAACAAAATTGACGCTCTGTTGGTCATTGGAGGATTTGAAGCATTTCAAACGGTGCTGATGTTAGCAGACAGCAGAGAAAAGTTCCCTGCTTTCGGCATCCCTCTTATGTGCATCCCTGCGACTATAAGTAAGCTTTGCGTTCTCTTGCATTAGCCTACAAACCATCTAAATAACAGTTAAAGCAAATTTCAAAAATCTTGTGCAGGTAACAATGTTCCAGGAACAGATTTCTCCTTGGGTTGCGATACTGCATTGAATGAAATCACTGAGATTTGCGACAGAATTCGTCAGTCAGCTCAAGGCACAAAACGAAGAGTCTTCCTGATCGAAACAATGGGAGGATATTGCGGGTACTTGGCTACCCTGGCCGGCCTAGCAGGAGGAGCTGATGCGGCCTACATTTACGAAGAACCAGCTGGTATAGACGACCTGGTGATGGATGTGAAACACATGGCATCAAAGATGGCAACAGGAGGAATTTCTAGAGGGCTTGTTTTGAGGTAAATCATTACAACCTTACAGCTGAATGCGTGAATATATTTCAACGTGATCCGATACATTTTTCAGGAACGAAAAGGCGAACGAAAACTACTCGACAGACTTTATTACGAGTCTGTATTCAGAAGAAGGAAAGAAATACTTCACTACGAGGATCAATGTCTTAGGCCACATGCAGCAAGGAGGTTCTCCAACTCCCTTCGACAGAAACATGGGAACAAAGATGGCTGCTAAAGCTGTTGATTGGTTTGTGGAAAAACTAACCACCGAGAAAAACTTCAATACACCACAAACTGCTGTAATGCTGGGAATTGTCCGGCGTCAATACAAATACACACCTATTCAAGAATTAAAGCTGTACACGGATTTTAAACACCGAATCCCAGTTGAGCAGTGGTGGTTAAAACTTCGTCCCCTTCTGCGTATTTTGGCGAAGCATGAATCTACTTACGTGGAGGAAGGTATGATTATAAGTGCTGAGGAAAATCTGCAAAATATCGAAGCTATAGCTTAAGTAGCGCAGTCAGTTGTTAGAAGGAAATCGAATTTCCTATAAAGAAGTGGTCGTTGAAAGGCAGGCGTTGCAGACTTTTTCCATCAGCAGTTCGTTTGCAAAAAATTACGTAGATTATTATATCTTGCATGAAGACACACATGGAAATAATAATATCATTTGGATGATAACTTGCAGTGTAAACTTTAAATGTGACTTATCTGAGGTACGAATTTTCCTATATCAATTTAGACGAAAGTCTGTACTTACAACATGATTTTTAATTAAAATGACAAATACGACAGTCAGTACTGATTGGAACCAGTTTCTACCTGTGGAAGATATCGGAGCCCATCTTTAAGTCTTCCTATCTAATCAGCCAAAAACAGTATTGAGCTGTACAATGCAAGCTAAACTTCGTGCCATTTTCACTGCTCGACTACAGTTCAATTTCTGATTTCAATTATTTCGAAGTTGATTTGTGCCTTTTTAGTTTTGCGCCATTAAGTAGGCAACTGCACAAGTCTGTACGAAGTTCCAAGCTCGCGTATAATATCCTATCGAATCTTGTTATGAGTGATATTAGAAGCGGTTCATAGTACACTACACAGTCGTTTAGAGTAATATCCCAGAGTATTTATCATGTTGTAGAAGAATATATTTAATGGACAAATAAAAGCCATTGACAGGCATTTCAAACTACAATCTTCGCAGTATGATTGATGTTGCGCTATCTTTGCGGTTTTTATGTCCTACCTACTAACTGCTCACGCCTATCGTTTTGATCTGTTGCCTTCAAAAGTTTATTGAATTCAAAACAAGTGCCTACCAGCGTGTAACGGACTTCCCAGAGTCGCGTGTAGTGCTTTTGCACTGTGGAGGATGATTCGTGGAAATGATTGGGAAAGAGGTGAAACAAAGCATAAAAACTGCTTTTTACACCTTTTTTGATGATTTCGATTCTTGTAATAATTCTACGGAGTTTTACGAAGTCCGCAGAGCTCGTATGACCTGACAGACTGCCTTTTCTCTGCACAAGGTCCGTGAGACGTCAGACAGGAGGAAATCATCTTGGCTGCAGTGCCTCTACACATAACATCGATCTATTTTGAGCAGCTACTTCTTCCAGGAAACATTTTATGGTCTTCCGTCGCGTAAAGAATTATTGGTTTACTGCATATTGTATTACTCTACGATCATGTCCTTTTGATTTCACTTTCTCACACGTCTTGTCCTTTTTCTTTTCTTCTTTTTCGTTCGTGAACTAAGTATCTGTAATTATTAATGTGTAGTAATACAGAGTCTTCACTTATTTTAAGATTGGCTGTGCAACAAAGCTATTTCTAGCTTTGAAATGGCATCATCATCCATTGCAATTTTACCATGAATATCTGTATATAGTAAATGAATAAATGAAGTGAAAATGGCTCATAATGGTTTTTCATGCAGACAAAAGTTGGGCAGTCGGTGGCATGCAACTTGCTAATTACTTAAAAATTCGTTTTCAAGCTTGAAGGTGTCCTACAAGGTCACATCCAGATGCACAATGAGTAATTATGCCATTCAAGATTTAATTTGCGAGCAGGTGATGTCATTCGCCATTGGCACGTCTCATAAGCACCATCCAGTCCAAAGTCTTCCCATTGCAAAGTATTAACTCTTTACTTTGAGGATACTTCGGACAGAAGAAATGGCTCATCAAATTTCCGACGGATCATCATTGGCTGGAACTTCCATCCAGGAATTATCCAAAACGATAAAAACCAACAGGAACTGTGTGGTTCAGATCAGTAAGTTTCGAATAATTAAGAAACGAATTTGCTTCAACAATGAGCGACAATTCCACAAAATGTGTCAAATTCCATAATCTTTCCTAGCAAATCGCAGCAACGAGGTCCTAAGTGACCCCCAGCATTTCTGCAGCTCTGGGTATTGCTACGCTCCCCCACAGCCGACGATAGAAGGACGAACACGGGATGCTTGTTCATTCTCCAAAGCAGCGTATAAATAATATTTTATGCACTTCTTAACTCAAGAAAAACGTCCTTCGATAATTTTCATCTATTGTTCGTTGTCCCTTTGTTTGTTCCAGAGAAGCTGCAACAGGAGCAGTAGGAGTGCTCACGTATCAATTGGGAATCAATTCCTCTTCTCGTTTAGCCCTCATGTTCTCTGTCCCTTACGACTTCAATCTCTACTCCAGCTGGTTTGGCCTCGCCATTGTGAGTTCCGACACTCTCGCTAATCAAGACCTCTACAAGGAAATGTACTACGGAAAGGAGTCCGAAGCTGCTCCAGATAGAAAACGGGCCAAGGTACTCGATTTATTTAATAATGACATTACACCGCTGCCCACAACTGCATGAGATTGATTTTGCATCAGGCCAAGGACGGAATCATGCTGAAAGTGGAGAAAGCCGGATGGCAAGTGAAAGCCACAATGAGTGAAGCCAAGAAAGCTATTATTCATATAGAAATCCTGCGACCTAATGAAGGAGCTTTTTCTGGTGATGGTCACTCATCTCACCACCACCACGTCCATCTTGACCCGTCCTCCCAAAATGCAGCTGGAGACTACGACCATTCTTCATATGGGGGTTGGGATGCCGATTAGATTTGAGTTTTGAGTGTTACTTACACAACCAACTGAGGAAATGCACCCACATACACACAACCACCCACTAATGCTTCTTTAGGTGAAATGACTTAAGTGTGAGCCATTCTTTCTCCGAACTTTCTTTATTTGTAACAACCACACACTTTCATACACTTTTGTTCTGTGGGGGAGCTGAGCTAAAGTAAAGACAAGCTGTATCGAATTATTCATGAGAGCAACATCTTCTCTTCAATATTTCATGTGACAGATACTCAGATACCCACAACCAAGCCCCACAGGGTTCACCCTCAAAGACCAAATCTTAAGAGTGACTGGAAACCAGAAGGTCCGTCGCACCCACACACACCCTCCTTTCTTCCTTCCGTACACTCCACACACTTCATACTTCATGGAAGGGCACAAAAAGCAACCCATCATGTCTTCATATTCATCATCTTCATTTTGTAAATCCAGGAGGATTCTTTCGCTCGAATTTCTCTCACTCCCATCCATCCTGAAGGCTTAACCTTTGTCCTTCCTCGTGACATTCTTCAGCCCAACACCTTCCAATTCTTATTACACACGTTTCTTGAATGAATAAGGAGACAAATATTCCGAACCTACCTTCCTTCTTCGGTGCAGCACTTCGTACGGATGGAAGGCCTCTTTTCTCCTTTCTCCTTCCTCCTTCCAAATCGTTGAACAAACACATGCATGAAAAATGCTTGACAATGTCATCATTACAGTTATCATCACCAATTCACTCCTTCGCTCTTTTGATAGTTCTGAAAATACCCATTTTGTAGACAAAAACATATTGTCCTTCTTACATTCTCATCTTATCCTCCTTCCCACACTCCACCCACTTCCAGTATTACATAGTATACAGAGCTACACAAAAAATACACCCCGCATATTGCATGCTATTCACCTCCCAAACCCTGAACAAGACGATCACACACACTACACACACAACGTTATCCAATTCAAATCAAAGATAAATAAGAATTGGTATGTGCACGCGTTATTCCCGCATACTTTGCAAACAAACAGCCTAATTCACTTGGAATATTTACGCAACCCAACACGCTTTCTCTTTGCCAAGCACCCCCGTTACTGACACAACTTGTCCATGAATCTAAATGCGTTTCATGCATTTCACAAGACTCGCAAGAGTGCGAATGCATAATAAACGGATAGCATTCCTCCATTGTCTTGTGTATACGAGTAATAACAAATATCACATGCATCGCTTCTTCAGCAGCACTTATGCAGCCACACTGGATCCTGTCATCTTCTCATCTTTAACGAGAAAGAAGTGGTGGTGAAAGTAAATGACATGGCCTTGTCGTTGATATTATTATTATTGCTCTTATTACTTTTACACACAGAGAGAGATTTGAGATTTCTCGTAGTAAGAACGGGAGGAACCAACAAGAACAACCAACCACTTTAGTGTGGGATTGATGCATCAAACTAAAGAAAAGAGCGTCTTAGAGGGGAGAAATAATGTTTATTTTAAAGTGAGGGTTATTCTGAAACATTAAATGGGATATTGTCCCAAGACATTTTCTCTGACTATAAAAGTACCACACGGACTAACAGCCTTGTCACTCAATAATCATAACTCTTCATTTCTCACCCAATAACTGTAAGGAATATCTATTGTCCAATCTTATCAGCGTCATCTTATCCTCCAAAATTCACCCTCCTCCTTCGTTCCTCCACCTGAATGTCACACCATCTTCATCAAATTATCACGCAGAATTCCTATGAAAACTGAAAGTTCCTTTGAATACACAATACGCAGTCTACATACATAGGTGTCTACCCTACTTTTTTCTTCTTCCCAGAACAAGCATGGAAAGTTAAACAGTTTGAATAGAAATCAACCAGTCAGGGTGAAAGTTCTTTCGGTCCCACAAGAATTCCGTTCTTTAGCTCTACATTAATCCATATCACACTTAACTTTTCCTCTCAGCCCTAAGGACACCTCAATAAACAGTCTGAACGAACCCGTTGCAGCCCACTCAAATTCAATTTCATTGTTAAAAAAACTTTCACACAGGCTACACGCCCACTTAAAATTCACATAGAAAACTACACATCCCATTACAATTCCTAGAAAGTTTCCTAATAACTGTGTGTTAGTTATATTTCTTATTTGTAAGACTAAAGTATTGTTTTTTCGAAGCAAAAAAAAGTATTCTTCGAATGAAACTAATTTCAAGTGCAACTCGCACCACACATAAATATATCGTACCCAATTTCTAGGCAAACCTGATTTGAGTGCACACCCGTATCGTAGTCGTCGTCTACAATTCACCAGAATTCTGAGTAAGAAAAATACATAAAAGAAGATGTGAAATTCGGTATGATAAGAAGTAGTGGGATTTGGGAGATAGTTAGAGGTAAAGAGAATAAAAGGGACTGTCAAGTCCGATGCTTTCTTAATCAAGAGAAATGTTTTGGTGGTGGGATCAGAAAAAGATACTTTCTTCTTGTTCACTGCATAAATCATACCGTTCCAAATGACCAAAAACTACAAACTAGTGTGCCACCGAGACACATTACTAAAACAACCCCCTAGAACGACGACGACGACTCTCCTTCACACTCTGTTTTCCCCGAGCTTTCACCACATTCAAGTGTGTTTCTCATCTCTGGAATCATCCTACCGAAAATCACCCGCATTTCTTATGATGCATGCATAACTGCTCGTGAAATATTAATACTATTTCTCACAGTCATTGGTCCCCGAAAACTTAGTTTCCTTTCCAATAAAATCGCTAAAACAATGTGTTCTTGTGTGTGGTCGTCAGTACTAACACACTTCCACACATCACCGTGAAGGGACATTAGAGTCCAAAGGAATCATCCGAGTGGCATAAAATCCCACTTAAACCTGCCATTGGGCCAAACCCCGGAGCAATTAATAAGAGAGTTATCTCTCATTTACGAGCGATGGGGGCATCAAATAGACTTATGTCCGTTGTCACAACCTCCCCTACTTAGCACCACTTGTGGCCCTGCAAGAAAGACTTTAACCACCAATAAAACACATCCCTACCAGATTAGCAATCAGTGTGGACAAAGAATTTATTATTTCTTGTAGGCAGCCTCACTGTGACACAAGTTGGAAGGAGAAGAAGAAGTCCACCTTGGGATTGGGACGAGAAGGAAAGAACGCAGAGGAAGGACGAAACAAGATTACATTGTGTGTTCCTAAAGGCAGAATTGGGCAGCCAATAAAACCATCTTCATAAACAATCCTGAGCCATAATGGGCTCTCTCGTATGTGCTTGAAATCTGTTCATTGTGTCTATACTTCGTGTGTATGTGTGTGTGTAGAAAGCACGGGTCGTACATTACACACATACGTTGCACATTTAATGATTTCCTTCGCACTCAAAAAGAGATTGGTTCGGGTCCGAGAGGGTATTTAAACTTCTCAGAAACAATCAAAGGAAAGCAACGAGAAAGTCGCCCAATGAAATATTAATTGTTATGACTTTCTCCACTCGCCTTTCTTTCAAGGTCCTCCCATCTTATTCCTCCGGACACTTTCTCCAATCTCACCAACTGTCTTCAACTATCCTTCCTCCATCTCATTTCCAAGGCCCAGACCATCTCTCCTATACACACTGACCACTCTACACTCCCCAAGATACACCCCGTGCATTCCTAAGAGACAAACTACTATTATTGGTATCCTCTAATACTCCGTCACCCTACCAGATTATAAAGTTAATCATACACACAAGCAACAAGGCTGGCAATTATTATGAGACTTCCACAGTTCGAGTCTTTAGTTCTTTTGAAAATTCCCAGATCACGTTTGCAGCAGTAGGAACCTTAAAAAGTCACCGAACTCTTGAGAGAAATCCCTTCAGAAATGTGCCATCATTTCTCGGGCAATGCATAGTTTAAGAGGTGGGAGGAGTCTTTGGGGTTGTCATTGCTGAGCAGCTGAATAAGAAGAAGAAGAAGAAGAGATTCTTGGATGAAGAATCTGGGTGGTGTGGGATGGAGGGCGGATAATAGGACGAAGAAGTGGATTGAGAGATCAGGGCAGAAGCCAAGAAAGCCAAGCCATGCAAGTGGAAATGGGTATTGGAGCAGATTAAGAACCGATTTCTAGTCTGGTCATACATGACTTTGTGGGGTAAAACCTTCCATTCCAACCTCCTACCAGTACATTATAACTTTTAAAGTCGACTTTACCCATCCATTTCCAAATTGCTGCACTACACAACTTCACAACCACAAACCAAAAAATAACACACACACCACTACTCCTCTGATTATCTCCACCAACGAGGAGAAAGGTTATCATCGTGTCTTTTCAAAATCGCTCTTCTTTCAGACTCTTCCCTACTTAACTATGTAATAGCGAACGTGTCGAGTACTTTCATCACTACCAACAGGAGGTGAAGGATGTACACTAACAGACACACACACACACACAGTCTACTTCCACCACTTCCACCACCAAATCTCCCAATGCAGTCTCTCTTCGATACACTTCGCCCTCTTCAAATATATATGACCCACCAACACTTCGTCCTCACAAAGATTGGAATTTGGCACTACCAACTTCCTACCAAGGGAGTCCAAATGGCCTAGGAAAATTTCATTGCGTCATAATACTCTCTCCTACTTCCTTCAACTCTCAATTCCAATACTTTCTCCAAGACTCTCAATATCGTCTTACAATTTCTTCAACCCTTCCTCCTTACACATTACCACTATGCCGACATTGTCGACGTCTACCCGATTAGGTATTCATTTTCTAGGTACTACAGAGTTTACAAAAAAAATTCCATTGTGTTTCATTTCAAAGTGTATGGGCGTGTGAACTAAATATAGCGGAGGGAGAAAGTTCCCTTGGCCCATGACCTGTTGACTTATGACACGACTCAAAGTCCTTTCGTCAATCTAAATGTCATCAAGTGTGACGTGTTATCTCGACTTTCACCAAGAATAACAAGTCTCGCTGTTCAGAAAGCCTTGAGAGAGTGTTAATGTCCCTGTAGCTTTCCCTAAAGAGAGACGAGATGAGGAGTTGGAGATGAGCGTTGAAGAGACGAAGAGGAGAGAGATGCATTTTGAACTCTCCTTCCTACCTTATGCAAATACATTTTGTGTAATGACATAAACTTATCGTTGCCCTGTTCTCATCCTTCTTTCACTCTCGGGGAAATGTTGTTCTCACGCTTTCAGAGATGTTGACTGAACCGACAAACGGAAATTAAACCTATTTACTCGGGTTTAATCGAGTTCCCCTGAAATGTGTATGACCCAACCTGCGAGCAGATTCTTGTGCAATAATTCATAATCCATTTACCAAGTCGTGACAACAAGAACTTGTTAACGGAATCTCTTACAAACGCTTCTTTGTGAATTTATGTATAATCTCAGTCTCTACTCTTATTGTTCCCACAGCGTAACAGTGGATTCCAGAGAGTAAAAAATCGGTTAGCAACCAAGCACACGGGTGTTCCATA
>JAQGAD010002530.1:0-13155 GCA_034696625.1 Isotomurus palustris
ACAGGAAACTCTCCTAGGATACTTTCTAACAGTACATTTCATGAATAATTATCTATTTTTAGCTCACAAATTCTACACCCTCCATGCATGCAAAACACTTTTATGGGTTTAGCTTATGTGTTGATGTAGTTAGTTTCAGCCTGCTTGTAATCATCTGAATAATTAACCTTACTTAAAATAAGTAGGGAATCATATTCACTATTCATTTCCTACATTTTCCTAATTATTCCTTAACACAATTGTATTGTAGAGAAATTTTAAAACATCGTGTCAACCATTCATTAATGTGTTTCTCTGGGCTCAACCTCAAGAAGGATTTATAGATAAAAGTAGTGTCAGCTTAGTTGTAGAGATCTGTGACATTAACTCCACGTGGGAACAGTTGGGACTATTGGTTGTGTTCAAGATGCCTTTGAATCCTCCCATGTCTGTGGAATAAAATCAGTCAAATTAAATAACTAATCAATATGTAATTAATTATTAGAGCACTTGCTCTTTGCGTGTTCTCGTAGGAGTAGCAGGTGTTGTAGTAAATCCCAATGAATTTAAGCGTTGGGTGCGGCTCTTCTAGTCAAAGCTTTCTAGGAACCAAAATAAATAAGAAAACGATGAATGATTTCGTAGAGACTATGTTCAGCAACAAATAGCCAAAGCAGCAAAACTTAAAATTGGAATCCACACACGGCTCATTTTTAAACGGAAGCTGAAACAAAAGAAGTTCTGGGTGTTTAAATTACTTCTTTGTGCTCCTGCAGCGAGTAAGCCGGTTCTCAATGAATTGGAGGTGTGTGTTGTGGAGTGAGGAGTAACAACAATTCTTATCATACAAATATTAGATAAGAATTAAGGTCAGGCCGGATGTTTTACAAAGGTTACATAAGTGTAGGAATTTTAGTAAGCACGACAGTTAGAATAGAAGAACTGTTGGTCATAATGAGAACACAACACGATTGGAAATTCGCTGGAAACAAAGTGTGACCTAAAAAGCCTTGTATTATTATATACAAAATATAAACGCACTTCCTTCCTGGATCGTAAAAAACTGAGGGCGAATAAAATTGATGATAAGTATTTTCATAATGGTTTCTAAATCTTTTAAGGATGATTCACGTGTTCGTGGGCTTAATGAGTAGAAAGGAAGAGGCTATGGTAAAGAGCGAGGGAAGATGAGACAAGGGTGGGTTGTGGGGAGTGTTGAGAATATTTGGGTGACTGTGTGGCGGGAGGAGGGCAGCTTAGAGAGACGATTACAAAACAACGTGTCTTGGTTTACACTCGACTCCTTCACTTTTGTTTTGAGTTATTTTTTTGTGAGTGGGAGGAGTGCAAATGGGAGGTTCAGATCTGAGGGGAGGAGGTGAGGGGGTGAAGGAGGCTGTGAGGAGATGGAGGGACGTCGTTATGGTTGTGTGAGGAGTGTGGCTCATCCCTTACAACGCTCATTGACTTCTTCCTCTGCCTGGAGGAGTTGCGATGTGAGTTCAACGACTTACGGAGGAGCGTGGGGGTGTGGGAAGGAGGAGCTTAAATCAGTGGAACACATTTGCCCCTCCAGTGTCAAAGGTCGGAGGGAGGATAAGGACGATGGAGACTTGTTTGACTATGGCTTGGAGGAGGAGGAGATTGAAGAAGACACCAAACTGACCAAGGTGAGAGTTGTTTGTAATATGTTACTCACTATTTGCAGTGTTCCCGGATTCCTAAGTTGTGAGTTGGGTTTTTGTTGCAGAGGAGGCCCGTGGTGAGGCTGGAGCAACTGGAGGAACCACAAGACACTGCGACTGAACTCACAGAAGAGACCTTTTGGCTTGAAGAGGAAGGCAACGTCAACAGGGAAATGGAGGAGGAGGAGAAGGCGCAGACTTCCAGCGGAGGAGGAATGGAGGACGACCTGTTTTGTGTCTCTGTGGCGGAGGACACGCCGGAGAAGAAACTCGAGTCATTTGTCGACGGCTACTAAGGAAGCGACTTCGCTTCAACTCCGATGACAACTAAACCGAAGAACAGCCGGAGGATGAAAACGGGAAGGAGGAGGACTTTGTTCCCTCGGAGGAAAGCGACGTCGACGTTGAAGAGGATTCATCGACAGGAGAAGACGAATTTGACATGAATGCAAGACAGACGAAGCGCCATCGCTGCTGCAGTCGTTGTGAGAAGAAGTTCACTCGGAGGTTCGACATGCGACGTCACATCGACGAAGTTCACAAGCGAAAGAAGAACTTCCGCGGCGCCAGAAAGGTCAGCTGCTCCTCCTGCAAACGCAACTTCAGAACAAAAACAGATTTGGAACTCCACGAGGCCAAAGTCCACTCCATAACGACCCTCAAATTCCCTGCAGCCACAGAGACATGACCTTCACCGACCTCTCCTCCCGCAAGTTGCACCAACTGAGGAAACACCTGTTGGGGTCAACAGCTTCAGGAGATCTCCAATCTCTCTTGTGTCTCAAGTTCTTCCCCGATAAGACGTCTTTGAGGCAGCATCAAAGAAAAGCGCCCTACGGAGGACGTCCACCTCCACACACAGGAAAGGTCACAGACACGGAGGAGGAAGGTCACTCACCCCAAAACAGTCGCTGCTTCCTCTAGAGTCTGTTGACCCCCGAAGAGCTGAAGACTCACGAGGAATCTGCGGAGCACAAGGCGAAGATCCGCGCAAAGTCCTCCGCATACTGCGACGTCTGCAGACTCAACTTCGCTTGGGACTTAACTGCGCTTCAGGATCATCTGGAGAGCCATGCACATCAAAAGATAGTCGACAATCTTGGCGAATTCGACGCAACGACGTTCTGCATTCGTTGTCGAAGAGAACGAGTCTCCGGAGGAACCAAAGGAATCACAAGTCCCGAAGATATGCGCTTCGTGTTCAAAGAGCTTCCAGCTCCGAAGTATCCTTGACCTCCACATCCACCGTCACCACACCCCTCAGGACACCCCTGCAAGGTAACCACACCCACCCAATTAATCTCAACTAATTAATTACCCATTAATAATTAATTAATTTTCATACCACTTCTACCTCCCTGTGTAGTTCTGCAGCCGCTCCTTCGCAACCGAAAGGACTTCGTCCTCCACCGTCGCTGGAGTCACTGCCACACTCACGAAATCCCCAAAAACATCTCCTGCCAAGTGAGCCGCACAGTTTAAAACTGTCTCCTGACCTTTGACCTTTACTCTTGACCTCTGATGACCTTCGAAGAATGCGGAAAAACTTCTGCAAACGAAAAGCGCCTTGGCGGTCATGTGAGAAAAGCTCATCCCGAGGAACGAGCCTCTGTGCGCGACGAGTGGGCCAACCTGCTTCTCCCTTGTCGCTCAAGCCGACCACGTGCGACAAACCCACTCCGCCCCCTCCGCCTACAGCGGCCCCCACTGCGGAGTCTCCTTCAAAGTCCCCGTCCGCCTGAGGCGACACCTCCTCCTACTGCTCCACCCCCAACAGACCCTCCCCACCGACTCCTCCCTCCCGTGTCCCGTCTGCTTCCACACGCTCCCCTTCGAAGGAGACTCGGAGGTCCACCTGAGGGGCCACGCCCACCTCAAGTGCCCCACCTGCGACACCCAATTCAAGGACAACTCCTCCCTCAAAGTTCACACGAAGTACTCCACCTTTTAACGTGAGTGCCACACATTCCAATGCAAAGCCAACCTCTCCTAATTGTATTTCATGTGTTTTCATGTACTTTCACAGAAGTGAGGTCACGTGCAAACTGGGTTTACCTACGCATCCATCCAAGAGTGACATGAGGCATCTACTCATCCAATGAAGGCGAGAGGATGGGGAATGGTGAGAAACTTCTGGTGGCAGGTTGGCGGGAATGTGAATAAAACCATAAAAATAACGTGTTCGTTTGTTGTCACTTTGTTCACTCGCTCCTCCAAATGTTATTTCTTCGGTTCAATTGTGGAGGAGTGGGGATGGGGGGAGTTCAATTAAGGTCACCTGGGGCTGCTGCAGCTACCTGTTCTACCCAATTACGTTGGCCGGTGCCATCCGACGAAGAGCCATCCTCACTAATGAGCCCTTTTCCCGCGAATTTAAATACTCATTTCTTCTCCACAAAAACACTTCTCACTCTCATCTTCGTCTTCTCCGCAACCTGTTCATCTTTGTCTTCACTCACCTGTGTTATCATAATCATCATCGACTACACTCACAGGTAAATAGTCATAGTCTTTAATCCGAGATACGAATTAATTAATTATTAAATTGCAGTTTGTGTGAGTACGTTGAATCCGATGAGTTCAAGAAAGCGAAGCTACTGCGTCATTCCTGGCTGCACGGAGACGTTGCGGAATGAAGTGGGGAACATTTCGGTGCACAAATTTCCCTCGCAGATCTGCCGGAGGGAGCAAAGGACGAAGTGGGTGGAGGTGATGAGGCAGCTGAAAGGAGACGCGCGTTGGGAGCCCTCAGGTCACAGTTGCATCTGCTCAAGACACTTTGACCCTTCCTCCTTCTACTCAGCTGGACACGGTCAAAAGGTACACGCTAACGCCCTTCCTACGCTCCTCTTGTCACCTGAAGTCGTCCAAGTCGCACCTCCAAATATTCCTCAAGCTCCTGAGGAAGCAGCCGCAGACATTAAAACCGACCCTGACGTTCCCACAGATGACTCAGCAGCAGCAGCAGATATTAAGATTGGTGAGATAGCGCAGCACTGTACCATTCAATGTAAATCTTACAGCAGCGACCATTTGAAAGTTTTTTTAAATTGTCGATTGTGTAGAAACCGCAATCACCTTTGAGGAATCTACAGAAATCACAAAGTCCAAAGACGTCAGGAACTTTGAGATCTGCTGTCCAAAATGTGAAGAGAAAATTGTACTTGAATTATGCGAGAGCGAGAGTCCTCCACTCAAAGGTAATTTTATTTTCATTTTCACCCAGCAGAAAAATGTTCTTTCAAATTCCTGAACTAATCAGATTGAATCTGTTTTATTTCCAGTTGTTCCGACAGAAAAAACGGTGCTATCGTGAGCTTATATGTTTCTGTTTCTACGTGATTTTAGAATAAACGTTAAATTGCTGAAAAACATAATTATAATAATATTATATTTCTTAAACACTTGTAACAACACGTTTGGACTCATTACTCATTCGCCATCATTTCCAGAAATGCCACGTCAACTGACTTGCCAACACGGGTTTTCCAGTAAAACCAAAAGCCGAGTTCGAATGTAAACCAAAATCAGCTCCGATTCAGTGAAACTGTGTGTAGCAAAACTTCTCCCTCCCCAATGATTGGCGATGATGCTGATAAAAGTTTTAGAAAATCAAAACAATAAAACACTTCTTGTTCATGTCACCCAACAGTGTACAATAAGACGCTATTTATTCCACTTAATTATTTAAAATACAAACAGTATTTTCTTATTACGTACATTCCATCTATTCCAAAGCCTACCAGTTTTCAACTGCAGGTGTGGAAACAGTAGACTTTGCTGTAAAGCAACCAGTTTTGGGGAACTCGGCAATAAAAAGTACCATAGAAAAAAAAGAGAATAACACCAACAACATGAAATGTATTTTTAAAATTCAATAGTGTGACGGAGTTGTCAAATCTCTTGGTACGATGCCGGAAATAATATACCAGACTTGTGTCAATATCCAGTGACCCAATCAGTTTTCGGAATTTGTGCACCTTTTGTACATTTATTTACATGGTGTATATAGTGCAACATCCTCTAGCTATAATAAACCTTTCTGTCACAGCTTATCTTGTTAAGTATTTCACGGAAAATCCGATATTTTTTAAACACGATGTGATGCAGCATCTCTTCGAAGTACATCGTGGCAGAGGTTTACGAATTGTCTTTAGTATCTTTACAGTTACAGTGTAAATCTAGGCACGGTCAACTAGGCCTAGGAATGTGGGTGTTGCCCACTTCTGTACATTTAATCCACCAAGAGCCTTATCCCAGATTACTAGTTTAGTTTCCCCTAGTAGCACTTATTTATGAAAAGTTAAGATGAGAATCTAAACGAAAAAGCCCGATGCAATAATCCAAAGAACACGAAAAGTATCCTTAATCGCTAATTAATAGGGTATTTATTCTAAGGTGAATACCCGGCTTATACAGCACAACCCAATTAACCCCAGAATTGAACTCGAATATTAGGCTTCAATGACTCATTTACTTATGATAATATAGAAAAAACACTGAATTCTGAGATTATCTGGTTACCCCAACCCGGTTAAAGCTTTTCGGAAAGTCTCTAATATAAGAGCACTATCTCCCTAAAGTTGGAGTGTGATGAAATCGCACTCCACCCCAAATATGAGATCGACTACTGACCCCAACTAGCTCCAACTGACCCTGTGGTCCGTCTCAAGGGGACAACGATGAAGGGTCTCATTTACCCCCGTCAAACGACACGAAACGAAACGAGTTTCCCAACTCAGTCGTCAACCCAAGAAACAATCAGCACACTAACGCTTGTCACATCCACCCTGAGGACTAACCGCTGCAGGTCACAGGCCTTCGAGGAAAATATGAAGGGAACTGCTGCCTTGCACGGTCACGTTTTCCACACACCAAAACAGCAAAAACCGGAACAAGAAAACTTCGAAGTTAAGGGTGGCTACGGAAGGCTACACAATAGAAGGAGAAAGTAGAAGAAATTAGAGGGTGTTTCCACGAAAAGATAGAAAGAACCAGAAAGAGATTGGCTTACCCAAGCCGTCAAACGAAGGAACACTTATAACTAAGTCTGGGAGGAAGTTCCAACTTCCCCCAGTCATCAATAATTCTAATAAGATTTCCTAAAACTCGGAGTTTCCAGGAACAGTCAAAAATATATATTTCTTGTAAGAGATTCAGCCTACAAGTGAAAGACAATTTCTTCTCAGGAAGAATGAAACCTCTCGCTTGCGGCTGAAAGCATACGGAGGATTGTGTGTGCAGAGAAGTGGATGACCTCACTTATCTACGATAAGGAGATGAGGCTCTGGAGGCTTCCATCAATACGTATGCACGGAGAAGTGGACTAATTTTTGTTGTTCTTTACAAGTCATGCAGATAACCAAATATCTACTCAAGACGTTTGAAGGGATATTGCTGAACCATATGTTTCTAAGCTCTGATTTTCTTTTCTTTCCATGTACACAGTATATGAGCTTTTTCTTTCGACACAGTCGGAGCAGAAAGACTCTTTGTATTGACTCTTGCCAAGTGTTAATTTGTAAAAACATTAATATATTGCTGCCAATGTACCTAAATTCTGAAGAGTAGTGTCTCATCAATTAGGGCATCAATTTTCCTGTATTTAAGACTGGTATGGATTTCTGTCAAACAGTAATTAAACAAAGTAAATTTTCTTGCGGAGAAATGCTACTGGTAGTATTTTAACCATGAATATTCACAAGGTAGTTGATATTTCCCAAAATGTGTTTATGATAATAAAATTCATGGTAATGTAAAATAATTAAATACAAACTTAATGAATTAATTCCCTGTAATTTATTTGATACTGTATTCTATGCTTTGAATCATACTATTAACAGAATTTATTCTTGTTCCTTTTTCTAAGAAAGTATTCAAACCTAATTTTAGCACTATGTTCAAGTTTTGCTGTCGTTTTGGAAAACGCACGTTTTGTCTTCAAAATAACTTCAAAATGCATACACAAGATAGTTTTGGGGTTTGTATTCTGGCAATTCAGCGTAATAACGAATATAACGTCCTTCAGTTCAGATGCAGCGTTGTCATTCCGGTTATATAATGGTGGAAGGGGAAAAGGGCCTGCGACAACCAAATTAAATGGGCAATTTAAAAATACCTCAAATGCAAATAGCTTAGATAGGCACGTATTGAAATATACAAAAAATCCCATTTAGCAAATTAAATAGCATTTAATTTTGGAAAATCAGCTATAACATTTCTTGAACTCAATATGGGGGAAAAAGTGCCAAACAACTTTTTTAAGTTGGGTCTTATTTCCTATGAAAAAATATTTTAGGGAAAAGTAGCGTAAGCCTCAAACAAGGTTCCATTGTTAGAGCAAAATCAAAGGAAAATAGTTTTAGAGCAATTAGCGCAATTGGTCTTACTCTTGGCAACCAGCTAAATAAGGGTCCTACACTAACATCAGGGTCTATCTAGTCTGTGCACAATCAACACAGATACTTTATAGATATCTTGAATTGAAGCTTAGACTTCTCTTTCAAAATGCGGGGAGAAGATTGTTCGAAAATTTGCCTATGAGCTGAGTAAAACAGCAAAGTAGCCAAAAAACAAACTGTGTTTTTAAGGACTATCTAGTCTGCGAAGAGTCAACGCAGAGACTTAATTGATGTCTTAAATTAAAACTGAAACCTTCGTCTACAATCGCGGGGAGGAACATTTTCGATTCCTTCCTGGATCTTGAGTGGCTTATTCGTTTACGTGAAAAAATGTATTTTTTGGCTATCCTTTATCTTTTACCTCGACCTTTTAGGGTTGGAGAGAAACACTTGGGGACCATGCAACAATTACAACTTACACGGAATGCAATCATCCCGAGAAGACTTTAGTTCTTTAGAGCGCTACACATGTGGAAGATGCCACCTGCAGGTATTTTTGGCTTTGACTCCACGGAGGGATGGGAGGGTCAAGTGGGGTCAGCGGGGGGAGGAGCAGAGACGTGAGGGGGTGAAGGGAGGGGGTGAATTGGAGGGATGAGGAGAGGGAAGAAGAAGTGCGGAATTTGTTTGCGTGGGAGGAGGTCAACGGTGGAGTTGGAGGAGGAGGCGGTGGGAGTGGTTCTTCAGAGTCTCGTCACTCTTCCGGCGGAGGGGGAGGTAGACGAGGAAAGAAGGACGTCTGTGTGGTTGTGCGAGGAATGTGGATCATCTCTTAAAGCGCTCATTGACCTCTTCTTCGCCTGGAGCTGCGATGTGAGTTCAACGACCTCAGGAGGAGACTGGGGAGGGAGGTCATACTGGGGGGTCTTGGGGACGGAGGAGGAGTGGGCGTGGAAATTTATCACTTAATAAAGACATTCCTCCGGAAGTGGGATGACATTTGACATTAAGTTTGATCATTTTGTGGCAGAAGAGCCCGGTTGTCCTTGAGGAGGAAGCCACTCCTTCGGACGGTGTGGGTTGAAGAAGGAGGTGACGCTGTGAAGTCCGAAGTCGTTGACATGGAGTCGTTGTTCCCATTCGAAGGAAACTGAGTGGAGAAGAAGAAGAGATTTCCACAAGTGCGGAGGATCCTCTTCGAGGTCACAGCGACAATGGAGGCGGGTGGTCGTGTGGGAGCTGCGAGAAGAGCCTCTTCAGCAAACCTCTTTGAGGCCAAGAAAGCCAAAGCTACCTCCGTCGCTCCTCCACCCACTCCGCCCTCAGAGATTCCTCCACCCACTCCCCCATGACCTTGTGACCTGAAATAGATCCTGCTCCAATCACACACAACTACTCTTGTGCACACACAGGTTGGCTTGTATCGTGAGACTGAGGATTCCCAGTTGAACAAGTCCTGTTCTTCGTACCCACAAGTTTGTCTCATTGACCTCCACATCCTCCGACACCACGCCCCCTCAGGTCACCCCTGCAAGGTAGCCACTCACTTAATTAAGCTTAGCCAATTAATCAGCAATTAATTACTTAACCATCTCAGTTCACCTAAAGTGAATTTAAATTAGATACGCGGACTCTCCTTTCCTCAGAGGGAGGAACTCCTTTCTCACTCGCGTCTGGCACACAAGAAACTCATATGTTTACTCCTCCTGCAACAAATTTCCCCACTGCGCAGCCTCCTTCCCACGGCCACTCCCCCTGAGGATGCACCTCTACTACGTCCACCCACAAACACGCTCCTCCACACCCCCACGTCTCTGCTTCAAAACTTTCCCTTCCGAAGATGAATTGGAGGAACATACAGAAACCAGCCGCGCCCACCTGAAGTGCCTCACCTGCTCTGCGGAAGACACTGCCGCGAATCTTTCATTAAATGTCCAATTAACGGAGGGAAGGAAAGTATGAATAAATATTAAGTGACACGGAGATCGGACACGTGTGTCTCATAATTATAATTTAATTAATTTTTAAGCAGTCAGTTAACCAAAGGAGTGGGGAGTGATGAGAATAATTGTGAGGCAAGTTGGCGGGAAAGCGCGCTAGCGACGAGAGACAACAAAGTACAAATTAAGCAACGTGGGTTGGCTTACAATTGAACCTGAACAAACCCCACTAGAGTAGGGCCATTCAGTTGTGGCGGAAGGGTGAGGTTGGGCTGTGGGGCAGGTGGAAGCACAGTGGAACACATCTACCCGTCATGTGTCAGGAAAAGGAAGGAGGAGGAAAATGGAGCAGTTGATTTCTGTGAGTCTCGGTTGGAGGAGGAGGAGGTAGAAGACTCCAAGCTGCATAAGGTAGAGGAGTCTTCTTTAGTCTTGCTGATCTTTCTCCGATTGACTGGTGGTGACCTTTAGTAACTCGTGACCTTCGTTGTTGCAGATGACCGCGGTGGTTTTGTTGGAGCGAATGGAGGAGGAGGAGCCGAAATCGCCACCTGACCTAACTCAGTCCTCTTCGTTTGAGGAGGAGCTCCACGTGAAGTCAGAAGAAGCTGAGACGGAGGAAAAGGAGGAGGACGTTGTATGTGGGGTGGCAGTGACAGTCAAATCGGAGGAAACGTCTGAGGAGGAGGAGGAGGAGGGGGAGGAGGAGAATCTGGGGTCGACTGCAGAGGACGAAGCTGTGACGATGAAAGAGAGGAATGAGCGCCATCGCTGCACACTCTGTGGAAACACGTTTTCCAGGAACTTCGGCCTCCAACGGCACATCGCAAATGTCCACGGACGAAAGAGAGCAGCGGAGAAAACCGACAGCGAACCTGAAGAGCGTTCGTCCTCCTCCGCTGAAGAAGAAGACGCTTCGAGCCTAACGACGACCACAAAGAAAAAGCGCTTTCCCTGCAAACGCTGTGAGAATACGTTCGTCAGTAAATTCGCCATGCAACGTCACACCACATATGTTCACAACGTCAAGAAGAAGAATCCGAAGGCCAAGCTCAAAATCCAATTCTCCGATATCCCCTGCACCCACTGCCACCTGACCTTCCCTGACCCCAACGCCCTCAGGCTACATCAACTGAAGAAACACCTGTTGGGGTCAACAGCCTCCGGAGATCTCCAGTGTCCCTTCTGCCTCAAATTCTTCACAGATGAACTCGCTTTTCTGACGCACCAGAGGAACGTCCACTTCAGAGGACGACAACCTCCCACACAAGGTCACTTACCCCAAAACATTCGCTGCTTCGTCTGCAAAACCCTTCAGAGTCCGTTGACCCCCGAAGAGCTGAAGACTCACGAGGAATCTACGGAGCACAAGGCGAAGATCCGCGCAAAGTCCTCCGCCTTCTGCGACGTCTGCAGACTTAACCTCGGCTGGGACTTGGAACTCTTGCAGCTCCACCTGAAGAGTCCTCAGCACCAAAAAGAAGTCGACAACCTTGGCGATTTCGACGCAACAACTTTTTGTGTCCCATGTCGAAAGGATTGCCAGAGTCACCAGCACTTGCAAACTCACAATGGGAGCGGTTCACACTTAAGGCGATGTGACGAATTTCAGGAGAACCCCAGGGAGCCTCAGGAGGATCGCGTTAAAGTCCCCCAAAAACGACGGAGTCTCCTCAAACGACACACCCTTCGTGACCACACCCACTCCCCTATTACATGCAAGGTAAGCTTAGCATCATTAACAAAGCTGAGCTTCTCGCGCCTATTCCCAACTCCCTAAAAACCTTCTCTGTAGTTCTGCAGCCTCTCCTTTGCAACCAGAGATGACCTCAGTCTTCACCGTCGCTCCCACAAGAACGAAATCCCTAAAATGTGGAGCTGCGTTTGAGCACAAAGACAGCCTGCTTGTACACACGAAACGTGTTCACGTAAACGAAGGTCCGTCTGTTTGCTCCACGTGTGGAAAGACGTACGTGTCTCCAGAAGCCCTGAAGGCCCACGTGCGTTACGTCCACTCAGACGCCTGCTCAAAGAAATGTCCCCACTGCGACTCCTCCTTCAAAGGTGCACGGACGCTGGGGAAGCATTTGCACGTCGTCCACCCCGAACAGTTTCTCTCCAGCAAAGCGCTTCCATGTCTCGTCTGCTACCGCCCATTTGTGTCAGAGAGGCGTCTGGAGGAGCACATGCGCGTCCACGTCCATCTCAAGTGTCCCACGTGTCACGTCCAGTTTGCACGCAGCTTCACCTTCAAACAACACCTCCAAATCCACGAAAAATATTCCACATGTGAGCCTAATGTTTTCATTCATTGACACTTAAGAGGTATTTTTTTAATGAACCATATATCGTTTTGTTTCGTTTCACAGAAATGTAAACTGCTGCAATACTGTCAAATATTTTTAAAACATGGACAGTATCGTATTTATAAATTTTGCTTGTTGCAATTTGTCTGATCTTTCATTGCTGTGTCAGCAAGTAAAACCAGAATTTTCAAATGTATCAAATAAATTTTATCAGTGGAATTTCACAATTAAGCTGAATGATTTTTTCAAGCCATATTAATAATCCGGCTAAAAATGAAAACATGACGTGCTCCAAAAAATCCTGCTCTGGTTTGCTCTCACAACCAAATTTGATGTTTTGATTTTATTACCTACCACCTGCTACCCACGAAGACTTTCTGAGGGAAATGAAACGTCCATTGAAGCGCTTCACTGCAGCACGTGGAGAAATCATATCGGTTGAGCAGTTAAGAATTTTGGTTGTGGTAAAAATTGGTTTGATGATCAATAAGAATTGGAAATTGTTCATTTGACATTAAAATTGAATTGAATAATTTACATTTAATTTTCTGCTTTATTAAGTAACTCACACATCTAGAAATGTGGAATGGGTTTGATGCCCGAACGCCGAACGGGAATATATTCAAATCCACGACAAGTATTCACACAATCATATTCACGTTTAACGCGATGGTGTATATTCCTAGCAACGCACAAATCAAATGGGAATTCCATACTACCTTCTCGGTCTATCAAGTCTAAGGGGAAGTCAAAGCAGAGACTTCATTGATGACTTGTATTAAAGCTCACCACTGTCTCTCTCTATCTGTGTATCAGATTTTTGAAACTTTGATTTAGAGCTGAGCTATACAACAAAGTATCCAAAAAACCGTGACTTTTCGCACAGATGTGTTAATATCTCAGG